>JARJHM010001007.1:0-89414 GCA_033356055.1 Carex pumila | reverse complement strand
CTAGCATTGCTTTAAATACCGGAGAGCGGCTTGCCTGATTATGGTACAAAATTGTATTTAATTCAAATATCTTAAATGAATAAAAGAACATAGGATATTATCAGAAAACAAAGAAAAACCTTGAAACATTAATTGAAGAATTCAAATGGATTAGTAATTTTCCCTGATCATTAATTTTGTTAATACCTTTTATTAATTAAATAGAAGTGAATTAATTAATAAATAAAAAGAGAAGTGAATTAAACAAAGTCTTAATTGCTTATAAGTTCTAGAGTATCAGTTCAACCCTTTCCAAATGGGGCGTGCTAACTTTTGAAGAAAACTTTCTCTAAATACATGTTTTGCCCTTATTCTTTCTCTTGACTTAATTAAGGAACATAATTGATAAAGAAAGTGAGAGAAAAATCCTGGTGATTAAAAAGGAAGCTAAGAATTAGCACTAGTCCCTAAATATTGGATTCTTTTAATAATTGCACATGTGAACTTTTAATAATTGCACATACGTGGAAATAAAATAATGGATATGTAATAATTGGATATTTCTTTTTTACTTGTTAATACAAGTAGGATTAGTTAGTTTGTAGAATCTTATTTATTTCTTAAGCTTTTTTTTAAAGAACTATAATTGCTGTTGTGAATGAACAAAACTGAATACAAATTGTGCATATAGAAATGATAACAGATGAATGCATTAAAAAAACTTCCAAAATAAATGAATTAAATTTTGCATGTACGCGCATCACTCGTGACGTAGATCAGTTTCAACGGTATGGATTCGTCATTTGAAGCCAATCTGATAACTTTTGGAGTTAAGCTCACCAAGTCCTCTTGGTGAGTCTAGCACATACTAGCCTCACTCTCGATATATTGGGTGGCTAGTGCTCATGTTATTATTTTGCAAATGATTAAGTAAAAGTAGAATTTTATCCTAAATGTGCAACCATTAACTCTTTTTTTTTTTAACCACCCTCAGGTTAAGTTGTTGTTGGTTGGCATTCAAGGTATGTGTGTAATGTTGATAAACAGGAGCTAGAATATTTATTGACCAGAGCTGATACTTAGCTTTCTTTCGTAATTATCTAAATGTCGATTTTTTGTCACTTTCTTTATTAGTTGTGTTTCTTAATTAATCAACACAAGAGATCAAGGGAAAAATAGGTATTTAAAGAAAAAAAAAATCTCTGAGCGCACCATATTGCAGTATCACGCCCCTTTCCAAATTTATGTGACAAGTTTATCAAAATGCAAACTCATTCAGGTTAGTTACTGAACATTGTCATAAATAGACTGACAGTATAACTATCTCAACCTGATCAATACACAGGTATAGAATTTAACAGAGCAGTTTTGGCTTCATGCAGCGCAGTTTTGATTCTACAGTTCGGCGCTGTGAAGCCAAAACTGCTCTGTTAAAATCTTTACCTCAATATACTGTGTACAGTCACCCCCCGCCCCTAATTATAATCCCAGAGTTCAATTAATTATGACAATTAGTAAATCTAACAGATCTACAATTTATCCGACTGCAGCTACCACCAAAATCCCCCAAATCAACAACTAATTAAGAAGGTAAGAGAAATCTTACTAGGACAGCTCGGTGAGCAAGCACACCAGAGGAATCAGCGATTGATCCTGTGGCGTGATCGGAGGCGGCGGAGTGAAGGAGGAGGAGTCCAGCTGAGGCATGATCTGAGGTGATATGAGAAGAAGGGGGCTCAAGGCGGAGGAAGGAGAGAAGCGATTTGAGGTGCTCGATCTCACGGTGGAGCTCCTCCTCCGTCTCGCTCGCCTCCTCGTAGCACTCCTTACACGTCCCCGCCTCCTCCTCTCCGTACTCCTCTCTGCACGACTGACAGTACATCTTTCTCTCTCTCTCTCTCATCTCTCTCTCTCTCTCTCTACGAGACGACAGACTGAGTGCGAATCAGGGATGCCTCCAGTCTCCAGTTGCAATTTCCCAGCTGATTCCTCATGATATTCTCCAGTGAAGATATACGGAGCTGGACGCCTCCAGTCTCAACTTGGGATTTCTTTTATAAATGGTTTCCTCCAGTCTCCAGTTGCAGTATTCAGAACAAACGCTGTACCGGACAGTGTAGAATGAGATCTCGAGTATTCTGCGTGGTCCGGTACAGCAGAGGTTACACTCTACCTAAGTTTGATGGATGCCATTGCCAATCACACATTTTCTGACTTGCAAAATGGTTAAAAATGTTATCTGGATTGAACAACTGAACATTAACTAGATCAAATTTCTAATCATGAGCTGAGAAGTTTTTTTTTTATTTTTTCTCCACATTCCTCAGTAACTAACATACCCATATATGTATGGATGGGGTTATAATGTTCCATTATTTTCATGATTAATTACTTCTTAATATTCTTATCTCTACTTTCAAAGCTCAAACAATCTATCTGAATTGTTTAACATAATATCTACTTTTTTGACCAAATTTTATGTGTTTTGAAAATGCTTTAATATTTTTTCGATAGATACAAAATTAATGTTTTAAATAGTGTGCTTACGGATATTGAATTTGGAAAGATAAGCTTCTATCTTTTATTTAACAAAAAAAAAAAAACTTCTAAAGGTATGCTTAAGAATATTAAATATATACTAACAATGAGATGAAAAGGCGTACTTTTTTTTTTAACCAACCAAAATTGACTTTGCTAACAAAAGGTTCGATTTACCATTTATCAAAGAGTAAAGTTTGTATTATTAACAACTTGTGGGAGACTGGGAGTCCACATCCTCCGAGCTAACATATATAATATTTGAGTTTAGATACGAATTATATGATGAGAATCTGAACTAATTCGGTTTGAGATGGAATTAATATATATTGCTCCCTTAATACTTGTGTCAAAACATATTTAGATAGTCAGGTGATATATATGATGAATCCTTTTGTGGTACACAGAATACTCAGATGAAAACCGCAGGAGTCAAGCTAACATTTGGCTCGACCCTCGGGTGCACTCTTTCAAGCTATAAATTAATATCAATCAATAGATATCAACAATTAAATCCGCTCGGTTTGGAACACAGAAAGAGCAACTTTTTGTAGATGTTAAATTAAATAGTTGACTAGTTTGACTTGACATCCAACTTTTATTAATAAAAAACAATTAATTAAACCCGCTCTTCTCTTTTTACCTCCAAACTATTAGCAAGATATCTACACTATCAATGGACCAGAATAAACCTTAAAAACCTAAACAATGCCCGACCAGATATTTATAAAAGAGAAAAAGTAATGTTTTCCGGGCTACACTCCCCCGAAAATCCTCATGTATAAAAGTCTTCTCTTTTTAACTTAGTTCTGACGCGCTTTCAACTGTCATAATTTCAAGTACAATATGTATGTTTACAGGATAATATGTGTATGTTTATAGAATAATATGTGTATGTTTACAGGATAATATGTGTATGTTCACAGGATACTATGTGTATGTTCACAAAAGGTGGTCCCCAATAGCTGTCATGCGTCTTCAACAGCTGTCACGCGTTTTTAACAGCTGTCACGCATTTGTAACAGCTTTCACGCATTTTTATGTTGACATGATTTGTTGAATTAGTTTACAGGATTTAGTATTGATATTTACAGAATTAGTTGAAAATATTCAAAAAAATTTTGAGAACTGGAGTTGGGAGACTGTTAGCTGCTTCCTTTATAAAAACTAGAGTCAATCTAAACCATGAATAACTATTTAATCAGGTGCTTACTTAACAAAGCAGAGCAACCCACAAATCCATGAATTTGTATAGCATATATGCATTACTTGTAAGGTTTATGGATTTAAACAGTTTAGATTCATTATTTCATGTTAATTTGATAAGTTTAAGAGTTGAGTTTACAAAGAAATTTGATAAATTTAAAAACACCCAAGTTCTACTCGATTTATTAATTATTCACATTGTTTATTTATTTATTCACTTTTGAGTACCAGAAATTAATTAGGTCATTTTTATTGCTCTTGATGGTTATTTTAATGCTCGCATTCATGCATGTTAGTTGCATTATTTTTTTAATGTAATTCTTAGACAAGGGCGAATTCAGAATTTTGGTCAGAGGTAAACACAAAACATTGATAAGAATACAATAAATATTTTATTTTGGTAAATTAGAGCAGAGTAGCGATAGAGATCTAAAAAAGTCATGGCACGATCGGATACATCACAGCACAACACAGTTCAATCATAGCACGACACGACATGTGTTGTAACCAGTGTTTTAAAATGCGGTTTTGTTCATGCATGCGAAAGGCCACTGCATACCGCATATGCGGATTTTCATGCGGATTTTAAAATAAAAATTCATATATCTTCTCTATATTATGCACCTTAAATTACTTTGAATGACATAAAGTCGTGCGGCTGAGATTTATTCAATATAATTCGGATTTGAATCTGAGTCATTTAAACAAATAATCTGCATTCTTTTGATTAAATACAGCTTTTATTTGTGTAGAAGTCTAAATTTAATGAAAATTATACCCGCTACACGTATTGTTATACATATTGTCACATAGATTCAAAACTTTTTGTCACTGATCCGTAAAAAAAAATATCCCAAGCCGTCCCCTCCCCGACCCTTTCTTCCCAAAGAAAAAAAAACTAATCGGAGACCCTTTTCTTAACTATCAAAGGAGAGAGAGATGGAGAGAGAAGAGTGCTGCAGCCAGAAGTCAGGACGTGATGCGTCGACGACGACTTGCCGTACCGCCGCATCATGGCCTCGCACTTGTCGTCAGAGGGGTCGAGAGAGGGTAGAAGCTCGGATTCGGATTTGGTGGTTCCTTCTCCATCGGAGTCCCCTCAGTCTCGACAGCAATACTCTTGCTAACAAGGTCAGTGGTAGTGAAGGCCATCTCTCTCAATTATTCTCTATTCTTCCCAGTGAAAAAGAGAACCCTAATCGCCGCTAATTGCTGTTCTCTCTCTACCCCAGCATGTTCTCTCCGTGGCTCTCCGATCAAACATTCACGACCAAAAAAAGGTTTATCGTAAATTTTTCCTCCCAGTGAAACTGCCGACCCTTCTTCCCAATGAAATTTTTTTGTAGCCTGTCCCCGACTCCCCTTCACTCCCCGGCACCTATAATTGCTAAGTTGAATGGTAAATGGGTTGAGTGGGGCCCACCTCAAGAGACGGACACTGATAGTAAGAGTTGGTTCAGAACTTATTTTACTGAAGTTGAATTAGGTATTGTAGAAAATGGCAAGTACATGACACGATAATGGTCTGAGATATCTTGCAGAATAGATATAATCATGTAGCATTATGGACGGTTAATTCTCGATGTCATTGGTTTGTGCACTTTACTCATAATTAAGTTTCTTCCTTGTACTCTGAGTTATTTCTTATCAATTTAGGGATAAAATTAGTCAACTAACAAGTACCTCACACATATAAATTGAATTACGTTGCCAGGTACTCAAGGAAATGTAATATGCAATTGGATCACTGGAATAATTCCTAAGAAAATTTCATGGAGTTTAGTTAAATGAATAATAAAAAATAAAATAAATCAGCCCAAAATCTAGCTATGCCAAATTTAATTTAGATGAGTGGGCCCCATTGGAAATCCCCTAAGAAAATGAATTAGGAAAAACATACTGTAGCTCTGTTATAACAAAGAGATTGACTGGTTTATAAATTTTATTGATTAGCGGAAGCATACGGGTTGCCATAATCGTGCCATATCGCTCAAGAGAGAGCACAGAGAACTTCCTGCGTGGTGTGAAATTTGCTGTCAGTGGTGCCACAACACTGAACAATCCCTTCTTTGAATCCATGGGAATTGAGGTGTCCTGGATGAATTACTCCCTTGGCGCTCAGTTTGAATGGTTCAAGAAATTACTACCTTCAATCTTGGAGGAACCAGGTATTATCCGAATGAATCCTCTTGTTTATGTTTATTTGTGGCTCATGGGTGCATAGCATGTATTTTGCTAAGTACCACTACAACAAATAAAATTGATTAAATTAAAGTACTATATGAGTTCCCCTTGATTAAATAATTTTTTCTTCATAATAAAATAGTAAAATAAGAAAATAAAAGGGTTTTAAGTATAAGTATGCAGGACAGTAGGAGGTTTGGGTATCAAATGATAACCTCCATTGTCTCATATGAAATAATTGAAATCTTTGAGCAAGCAATGCTCATAAGATGGAAATTCTTAAAAGAAAGTTATCACAATCACTGTTTTGTAAATAAAATAAATCAAGGGTGTCGAAGTAAATAATTGAGATAAGGCACAATGACCATATGAGTTCATCTCATGAGTGCCTCATGATTCTCAAAGAAAAGAAAAAGGTTCAACTGTCCTTAATTTGACAAGAATACAATATGAGGTCATTCTTGTAAAATACCTTGCCAAAATTATTGACAGAAAGCTCATGTGATATGAAAAATAAATAAACAAAACCTTGATTCTCTTGATATTTAATGTTGTGTCTGCATACATCATACATAGGTTATAGGTCATACATCAAGTTAAACACTCGAGTCAGTACACACTCATAAATCATAACAGAAACCAGGTCAAAACTCAAAATTAGACTAAATCCTTTTACAGATGCACAGTAGACACTACTCTCATTTATGACAATGAGGCATTTCTACCGATAAGCTGAACTGTAAGCTGAACTCCAATGAGGCATTGCTACCAGCGTGCAATCAGAAATCAGGTGCCAAATAGGCACTCGATTTGGAACTCAGAGATCAGGTGTTCACTCAGGATGAAACCAAGATTATTATGGCCAATGAGAAGCTTGCTGAGTTGGATTTGGATGATCCGAAATGTGTCAAGAGGTGATTTTTGTGTAATTAGTATATATTATCATCATAATGTATGTTTTACAATGGAAATTAATTAATTTAAATCCCTGATAATATACAGTATACTGGCAAATAAGCAATCGGCTGCACAGTCCAAGGAGGAAAGGATGAGATATGTTAGGGAATTATAGCACAAAACAGAGAATTCAGATTTGTCTGCTAAGCTCACTCTTCTACAGGTTAGTTTGTTGTTTACTAATTTCCATTATTAAAATTTCAAATAATTAAAATGATATACTGGGATGAAAATTTTACATACAATAGTTCTGTTACTGTGTTAATGTTTTATATACTGAGCAGAGAGAATCAATGGGCCTTGTTAGCAGGAATAACGAGTTAAGAATTCGCCTTGAAGCCTTGAAACAGAAATTGCAACTACAGATTGGTGTGCCGTTTTTCTTTTCTTTTTCCTTTTGATGAATTTACCAGCTACGACATCAGCTGGAATCAATAAGCATGTGTAGCAACATGCCAAAATTGATTTCATTAATTGACTTGACATATTTTATTACCATTTAATTATCAATGTGTATATGCTATGAGCTGCAAGTAACTTGGTACACTTCAGCTTTTGTGTCAGCTGGTACGGCTACTGGTATTGCCACTGGTACTGAACCGACTTTGGTGCCCTCTGAAAATGCTACGGTATTGGTACTGGTACATAATCAGCTTTGCTGCTATCTGTGGTTTTTGGATATGTCATCTATAATTTTTTTTAATTTATAGTATGTACTTTTATCTGTTTTCCTACATTGCCCTTGTATATGTGTTTTTGTATGTATATATTTTTGCTAGATATTGTCTGGAGGGGTAGTAGCTTGGGGAAAAACACATGAGTAGAGTTTAAGCCATGTAATGAGGATTGGTTTATGTATGTTGAACCATTCAAGTAATGTGGGCATTTTTATGAAAATATATAATTTTTTAATATGCTCCCGTCGCAACGCACGGGTACGATACTAGTATATATATATATATATAGAGAGAGAGAGAGAGTGTGTGTGACTAATGCGCATTCGTATGCATACGGTTCAAATTTAAAATTTCAAAATCTAAAACATCGATCCGAACCGTTCATCTTGTTCTTCATATTAATATGTGCTTGGAGACCAAATTTTACATTTTTCTGAATTTTTTTACTATTTATTAAGCCACTTTGAAAATTGCTGATCCAACGGTGACTGCTGATCTGCATGGGAGGACTGCGTGGCTGCATATGCATTTTTTTATTCCGCATGGCTGCATTTTCGGACCGCATATGCGGCCGCATGCTCAAAACTGCATGGAATGACTACATGGCCGTTCTGAGCGCGGCTGCTGACCGCATACGCATATGCGGCCCATGCGGCTGCATTTTAAAACACTGGTAACTCGTGTGTCTCCATAACTATTCATGTGACGTGACCATCTTTCGAAAATATTTCTGTTTCGTACGACTTGTCTTTTTCTGGAAATTTGAAGATCTGAGGCAACAGGATGTTATTAACTATAGCAGTTAACCTTGGGTTCGGGTTTTGTACAACCACATCAGAATCAGATGATATTATTATAACTATTTGGGCCGCTTAATTGAGGCTAATATATTTATTTCTTAAAGCCTATACTTGCAGTTCCAGCCCAGATTACAACCACCTATCTTATCTAATATCTATGACACTGACAGGCTTAAATTACTGTATAATTTACGTCAAAGATAAAAATTAGCGCGGATCAGAAAAACCCTTGGGTGAACTTATCCTCTCCATTTTAATAAACTGGATGAGTTGTGAGATGAATAATGGAGAGCTGGGTCCTTCTGGGATCCCAAGATAAAAGTTGTGAACCACCCAACTTGTGCCACGTCGTCATCTAGACTTCATACTTAATTTGGTAGATGAATGATGCAGAGTTGCAGATTCACTAATCACCATGCCCCTTCGTTACTAATATCTCTTGCCTGTATCATGTCAAAAATAAAATAGAACCGAACTGATTAAGAACCGAATTGAACAAACCGAAGTAAATTTTGGTTTGTTCTGTTCAAACAAAAGTAAATATATTAGTGTCATTATTAATAAAAATTAAACATGTTTGTACAAAATATGTAGATGTTCTAAATTATTTAAATAAAAGGAAACAATGATTGAACCAAAAATATAAACTATAATTGAACCAATATAATTTGGTCGGTTCAGTTTAGTTGGTTCTGAAAAGTCGAAATCAAACCGAATTATTTAAACCAAAATAATTCAAAAATCCAACCAAATTGATCCATTTAAACCGAAAAACCAGATCATTTAAACCGAAATTTCTCGGTTCGGTTGAAAACCGAACACCCCTTAATGTAGCTGTATACATGCTTCTATTTGTATTTTTCATCCGTGGTGTGTGTCAAATTTAATGCAGACTATCTGATTTGTAATGGATGACTCAAATGTGTTTTTGATGGTTTAATAAACAGTCTATTTAGGAGTCAAATCTGAAACAGTCCCCACACATGATTCAGTGTTGTAGTTATAAATTTTGATTATTAAAATTTAAAAAAGTATTCGACCTACTTTATTCGACCAACGTACTGAATTTTGAAAAATTAACATTTACATATTTAGAGAAAAATCTATAAAATATAGATGTGATTTCATACAAGATTCGGTATGTAAACTATATTGATCAACTCAAGTTGATCGTTAGAATTTAAAATATTGACATTCATAGATATAACATAAATGGAGTCAGTGGCAGAGTCACTCTAAATGAATGGGGTCAACTGCTCCCTCTTTTTTTTTTTTTTCAATTTTTTTGTACTTATATCCTATTTATATATAATTTAGATTAAAAATGCTATATGTAATATAAATTGACCACTATTCGTAGCAATTTTTGTTTATATGATTGATCCCTATAACTTGAAGTATGATTCTGTCTCTAAATGGAGTGTATGAAAGATAACTAATAAGCAGAAAAGGTATTTATTTTTTTAGCAAATAACGTATTATAATATTTTTTACCTAGATGCAATAAATACTTTTTTTTTTAGCATAAGCTACTTAGACAATATTTGTTTGTATGGTAATTCTTTATATTGGTCGTGTAAAGTTGAGATTACCACATATATAGTAAGTTTGACGAATTATTTAATGTTTGTATCCATCAAACATTATTTTACGTTGTATTTTTTTTAGACTCTAAGCTTATATGCAATTGATTTAGTAGAAAATTCTAAGTCTGTCAAATTCTGATTTAAATTTGTCATAAACTATGAATAGCGATGCATGGCTACTATTGAAAATAAATATAATAAGGGAGAATGTGTATAATAAAATAAAAATTGAGAGTTCATCTTGAAGAGAGAGTGAGATTACTTTCTTTAGTAAAAATAATTTTATATTAAGAAAGAACTTTTTCTATAAAAGTTCGTAGCACAACTGATATTAAAATTTCATTTATAAATCTTCAATATATAAGACTGTGTCAAACTTATTATTTTTATTTCAGAATAACCATAAGCTTGAAATAAAATTGTCACAAAAAAAAAATTGAGCCGAAAAAAATTATTTGTTCACCACATGGAAACATAGATCGGATGGAAAAATAAATTGCGATAACCTGTTTTGGTTTGACAGTTGTATAATTAAAAAAAACCACAGGAAAGGACACAAAAACCCAACCTACAGGAGATCAGAACGGAAAAAAGGTCAGGGTCCCAGCGGACCCAGCTTCTGCGAAACACAACCCGTCGTGGTCCCCACTTCACGGTTGGATCCAGCTGGACCAACTCTGACCCCACGTAACAGCTCGAGATTAACTGCGGCCAACTTTCCCCGCACAGTGCAATAACGGCTCTCAACTCTCAACTTTCATACAGATACACCGTTCACTTTTTATTTCTACGATCATTTACATTTCACATGAGTGGAAGACAATTTATGCGGTGTCATGCTTAATATACTTACAGCTGGTATTGTTAAAAACCGTAGAATTATCCTAGGAGTTAGAAATTCGCGAAGACTATAAAAGTAGTCAGCGGAACGGCCGCTGCTCGCAAGCTGGCGGGACCCATAGCCTGTGACTTCTTTTAAGCGGGCGGGCGGTTATTTACAGAAATAATAGAAGAAAATCAACGGCTGAGATATTTCCCCATCAGGATGAGGTTGTACTGCGACAAATTTCTGGCGGAGTACTCTCAAGTTGGAAATGTCTAGCGGGTCATTTCAGGCAATTTGTTTCCTATATTGAGACCGCTACACGAAACTTATGTGGAACAATTTAGAATAAATTATAGTTGCACTTGCGCTCGACGGATCTCAGCTTGTTTTCCAAAAAGAATCGAATCTTGCCCTAACCTTGATCCTAATTTGCGCACGCCCTGCTATTATTTTAAGAAAGTTACAAAATTGGACCGAGGAAATTAAATAATTGAGTCCAAAAAACATTTTTTATTTTGGTCTATTTTGTAAAATTATGATTTTGCACATGTTATATTCGTCAATATGTTATTTTCATTTTTTAAAATAGAATTATAAACAAAAATTCAGAACCAGAATATCATATTCTGTAGTAACTTAACAGTTTAAGTAAAAAAAAAAAATTCATGAAATCTTTTTGGTTGAGGATATATATATATATATGATATTTTTAGAGAACTCAATTCATAGGAGCATAAACATTGTACTGAACCTGATATTTTTTTAGCTTTGTAGCTAATATTCTGAAGCCTTTTAGCTATAATATTTTATATCTTTAGGAAATTTCTAGTAAAGAATGTTTTTAGTAAAATTAGTGATGTCAATGAGATACTTTCTTAGTGGTTTTCCTGATTGTATTATAATGGTAAGAGTTGCTTTACACTTTATGCACACGAAAAATAACTAATTAAACTTAAGTGTACATTTACATTGCTTTGCTTGTTATGCACATATATATATATATTAGTGTACATGTAGCCTACGAACAATTCTAAAAAGAAATATATATATATATATATATATTTTTTTTAAAAGTGAATTTTTTTGGAATATTTAATAATTGAAAAATGCAACATTCATCATGCCCTGGTGGTTACATTGGTATGTAATGGACAAAAGAAATATCATTTAAAAAAAATACTATAGTTAGGCAGATGAAACACAAGATTTATTCTTAAATGGATTTTACTATATTTATTAAGAATTTACTTATAAAAGCTTATGTCATGCAAGCTTATTTTAGGACAAATTTATCAAGTGCAAATTACATCACATCACATATGTATTCGAAAACAAATACGACATAAAATTAGTGAAAATATATGTTAAGAATTGTATTCTTAAATGAAGAAATGCATATAGTTTTCCACAAATAACAATTTTTTTAGGGTTTCTGCCACAAAATCCTAACAAAACCTTTTCTTGGCTTTAATCTACCAAATTGACCATGCAATTGGGGTCCGCAGTCCCACCCAATACAAAACGACAAAGAATACCACACCATTGGATCCACACCGGCTCACCATTTAATGCTTTGCGGGCCCAGCCTTACATCAGACGGTCCCCGCCATTCATGAGTCAAGAGGCGGTGGGTCCATCTCTCAATCTCACCCGTTCGATTGGCCAAAGAACCCGCTGGGCCCCGTTTTAATGGAAAAAAAAAAAAGTGACAAGAAAAGGGGAAGGCCCTTCCTTCAAATAAAAATTTCAAAATTAGCCAACGACAGATAAAATTGACTAGGGTTAGCCGCATAGAAGACTCACGCGCCTCGCTAAGTTCTCTTTCGCGCTAATACAATTTCTTCTCCTCAAATAAAACAAAAAACCGAGGCTAAATCTTCAAACTCATCATGGAGCCCCAGGTGCAAGATAGAAGCGACGAGTCCGACGAGCAAACGGCGGCAGCGGTTGGAACCGCCGGAGGATTTATCGTACCTGTAAACCCAGGTTCCTTACCGGTACAGCGGTACATAGTACCGAAACCAGAACCCATGGAATTGTTCGGTGGTCTTCAGCTTGTACGGAAACCTCCAGCCCGAAATAGAGATCGCCACACAAAGGTAGAGGGTCGGGGGCGCAGGATACGCATGCCCGCTGCATGTGCTGCCCGAATTTTCCAACTAACGCGCGAATTGGGGCACAAATCGGATGGAGAGACAATACGCTGGCTTTTGCAACAAGCTGAACCGGCAATCATTGCTGCAACTGGTACCGGTACTGTACCAGCCATAGCAACCACCGTGGATGGGGTTCTAAAAATCCCTACACAATCGTCTACCACTGCGGGCCCCACAGTGTCAGATGCCGTGGAAGTCAGCGGTAGTACTGGAAAGAGGAGGAAGAAGCTACAGCCAACCCGCAATACTGGGGGTGGGGGAGGCGCTAGTGTACAGAATGCGCAAATGGCTCCTGCATATTACTCTGTTATGGCCGACCCGTTACTTGGTGGTGGGGCTGTGTCTATATCTTCTGGTCTGGCACCTATGACAAGTGGGCAATCCGGCTTGGTTCCGCTTATTCTGGCCCCATCTGGTACTGCAGGTATGCCACCTGGTGCAATATGGATGGTACCAGCACCAACTGCTGCAGGGGGGGCTGCTGGTGCGGGTAATCAAGTTTGGGCCATACCTTCTGGGCCTCAGTTAATAAACCTAGCTGGTGGTCAAGCCGTATCAGCTGTACCAGCTGGTGCGATGTATCAGGGGATTAGTGTTGCTGCTCCAGGTCCTGGTCTGGAAGTGCACCAAGCTGAACCCAGTAATGGGAATGGAAGAGGGAAGGGTACAGCTATGGGACAGCATGAGCAGGTGGAGGATGATGGAGATGCCGCAGAACCTTTGTCTGAGTCGAGCCCTGAGAATTGAGGGCTTTTAGGGTATTTTTTTTGTCTGGAGGGGGTTTAGTGACATGTTGCATATTTCTTTTTTTATGGGGGAAAGTGATAAATGTCATGTGGTTTTAGTTAGGGGTGTAGAATTAGCCGCAGCATTTTAGGCCTGATCATGTTAGCAAAAATTATGATATTATTTCTAATTTTAGAATTCGACTATTCAAGAATTAGCTATTGTACTAAAACTGACTGGTTTGTATCACTAATTGTCTCATTGCTGTTTGAGTTGTAATATGAAATGGCATGGAAGTTGTGTTGGTTGTTCAACAACCATTGAATTTAGTATTGCGTTAATAAACTGCTTTATTCTCTGTTCTATGTAGGGTTTTTTATTTCATTTCCTACCGAATGGAGAAATTCTAGGTTTTTTTTTGTCTTTGGGCAGCAAGAATTCACTCTCATTTCCTACAGAATTGAGGCTCTGTACTGCTGACTGAAGCTGAGATAGCTTATTTACAGGCACAATTAGATCTTCAGAGAGGTACACCTGATAAATATGTGGAAAATTCCAATCATCTAAAGTCTAAACAGAGATTCTACATGCCCCAGTGCTATAAGAAATTATTGCTCTCTAATGACGGGCAGATCCTTAAGCAGTTGTTGTGAGCGGATCTTCTTCAAAAGTGTCGTTTGGTCCTCCAGATGACCTCGCTTAACAGGTGCACTTTTTGTTATGGATATGCCGAACTGTTTGATTGAGCGTGGTCATCCGGAGGACCAAACAATGGTTTTGAAGAAGACCCGTGGAACTGAGAATGTAGATCCAAAGCTCAATGAAATTGTGGAGGCCAGTTGTACTGCGCATGAGGTTAAGCATTCATTTAGCAACATCCTTTTGCTCTGCAATCGCCCTCAAATTGTGATTCTTCTCTAGGTACATTAGTAAATGAAACAACTGTTGCTCAACTTTTAAATGCATAATTAATCGAAAGATACAAACTTGAAAACATTATGGTTATGTTGCAATTGACTTCTGTAATTTGGATGAAACCAGTGATCAGGATGCCGGCGAGCAGCAGGTGCACATAGAAGATCACGCTGCCTATGACCAGGAAGAAGAATTGCCATAAGATTGAACACTATACCAACACAACATAGTACCGAACCTTGCCAGAAATTGAACCGTCTTACGTCATGTAGAATTGCCTGCAAGTGGTATGATAGTTTTGAATTTTTTTTTGGAGAACTCTTGATATTTATCAATTATGTATAGTTAAACTATGAAGGTTTTTCGTAGGAGACTAGATGTTTAGCATTGATATTATAGACAATGAAACATTAACGTTAATATTAATTTTTCATCAGGAGCGCTGCATAAATATAAATTGAATCGGCCAAACAAGTTTTCCTTCACAAAGTGGAGGAACGAATGGATGTTTTCATGGATTTGTCACAGTGAAAACATATTTTTTGGTGGGGCAAATTGAAACAAAACTGGTGATTGTTTAAAGGTTAATAGTAAAACTGAAAGTGGTTGCTTAAGCAAGCAGTAGTTTGCACGTGCGAAACGGGTGACAGAGTAGGTGGTGCGCCATACGCGTGGTGGGGCTTCATTTTAGGGTTGGGTGGTCCCAAGGGGGAATTTGTGGGGCCTAGCAAGGCGGAAGTGGTGGGTCAAAGGGCTCCGTGGACCGTGCCAAGCGGTGGGGTTGGGTGCGGAGAGGTTGGGATGTGGGCCACCCTCTGTCCCTCATGTGATCCATTAGTGAGGGCTTATGTAATACTAACTTCACTAAACTTGGTTTAGACGAACAGCCTTGGTCATTCCTCTGTGAAATTTACTTATTTGAGGGTTAAAAAAATGGAAAATTTCTCTGTCAATTTCCCGCGCAAGTAGCAGGACTTTTTTTTTTATGTTACTGGCGTATAGACCGAGTGCACAAGGAAATGGGAATTCTCTCTGTTGTGTGGGGATGGGAGAGCGCGGGCCACGAGATTGTGGGCACCACGCTAACGCCTCGGGGATGCCGTTCAGTGGGCCTCGTTTCTAGTGGTTGGGAGAAAGTTAAAGGCCAGAGAATCTCAAACTTCATGCTACCCAAACTCTCTATGCTGATGTCAGGTCTCATCTCATATATTGGTATAATAATAAAAGTGAGTCTACGGTATGACACCATGTTATAGTTTTATATTCGAGTCTTTAAATTTTAACGGTCGATCCAAATTGTTCATCTTGTTCTCCATATTAATATGTGGTTGAAGACCAAATTTTATATTTTTTGAAATTTTTTTACTATTTTTTTAGATTTATTAAAAATCACTGTTTTTGGATGGTCTAGAGTTTTCAGATCAAGTGATTTTCTAAATATCTAAAAAAATAGTAAAAAAATATAAAAAAAATATAAAATTTGGTTTCCAAATACATATTAATATGAAAAACAAGATAGACGGTTTGGATCAACCGTTAGGATTTGAAATCTCGAATATAGAACCGTAACACGGTAATAATCTGTGATATGCATAGTACCATAGACTCACTCTAATAATAATATTGTTTGGTTTGGTTTGGTTTGGTTTTATTGACTCGCAACAGAAAAGTTCAATTCTGTACAGACTACAGAGCAAGAAAACGATCCACTAGAGAAAAGGATGTGGGGACCATGGGAGAGATACCAGTGCCTGGTGGGATCCTGCCTGGATGAATGACACGTGTTCCTGGTGATGTGGTGAGAGAATAACCTCTCCTACGTCACCCAAATTTTTTTGGATTCTTTTCCAATTGAGGACCAATTGAAGCCTCTCTACCAATTGCAAACGAGCCGCCAGTTTAAAGCTACTAAAGAAGAAAGCCCAAATTAACATCAATCCTTTCGTCCAGGAATAATAACCCAGTCCATTAGAAGGTACATGACTACATGCACGACCGGTTAGCTGCTTCTGCTTCACAATTACAAAAACAAAGCGCCCTTTTAGTCCCACAATTTCCGTGCTATCATATGCAAGTCGCAGGAGCTCCTATAAAACACTAGGTGCGGCTTCATATCAATTCATACCTTTCTCGGCCTTTTGGCTAAGATCAAGTGTAGTATCTGTTCTTATCAGTTTAATATCTGATATGTGGACCATGTGTTCACAACGATATTAAATTTATTTTTTGTGGGGGAGGGTCCACCACAGTAGCTTGCTACTGGGGCTCTCGAGCGTCGCCTTTGTGCTACACTACTGCATTGGCCTGGCGCACCCCTACCAAATCAAATTGAATTTTTTTTCTTTTGGCATAAAGCCTGCATCAGTTTATGTTTATCTTGTCAGTTCATTTAAAACAGAAAAAATGAAAAATTGTTTTTCGTATTTAAATTTGCTGAGATTTCAGTTGGCAACAGTGATTAAGGCAGGGCTTAGTATGATCCTGATTTTAGGACCAAATTTGAAAATTTGAAATTTGGTTTTCCAAATTTCTTAATTTTTGTAATTTGATTTTACTGTGCTAATCCAGTGAATTTGTTCTTCCGGACACAAACCTCATTTGCTGTTTTATTTTAATGATGCATTTTTTATACAAAGTGATATTCTGTCGAGGGCAAGATAGAGTGTAATGTTCAATTCTATTCAACTTCAGTGCAAACACTAAGATTTCGAACATGATATCTCTTTAATATGAAACATATATTGTTGCTTGGCATGGCTACTGCCAAGTGCCAACTATAGCATCGGAAAAAACATGAAGCATATTGGTACAGGGCAGCTCTTTATTAACTTTTGTATTTTAAACAAAAATTGGTAAACAATTAATATTACCTATGCTTACCAATCCAATTAAACAACCGAATTATATTATACTTGGAGCACCATCTGGGTTGTAACTTCTGAGTTCTCCTGTGTTCTCCCCACTTACACAGGCACCATTATCATCCCATACCGGGTACCGGTTCAAACAATTATTCCCATGGACCAGAATTTTCATCTCTGTCAAAATCAGTAAGCCACTACCTAATCCAAGTTGTAATACTTCATCACCCATTTTTATCTACCTTTTTGCCTCTGCATAAGCCATTTAGTACTATATGGAGGCCGATGACTTGTTCCCATACCTGTGAAATGTTGCTAAAACTGCCTCAAACTCTTCCTCCTCAAATCCTAACCCTTCCTCAATTCTTTTTATTATTTGCAGACCAGATGATGGAAAGCAAAGGTGATTCACTGCCTTGTTGAAATCTGGCACATATTCTATGCTGTTGTTGGAAATGCAGGACATGATATATATGTTGGTATAAATTTTAAGAATATTCAGATATTTAGAAATTAATTAAAATAAATCAAATTGAAATAGAGTTATCCGGATCGTGTACAAAACACTTTTCTTAAGCGTATTCCGTCTCATCGTGCAAGATGGAACCGCAACCAAGATAATCCGGAGTTGTTGCTTTTTAGGCACGTCATGGAAGCAACTGACGATAACTCTGCAATATTCAGCATAGATTAGAATTTGATTAATTGGGTTAAGATACAAACGGAGGATAAATCAAAGAACACTTTTTGTGGGAGCTAATCAAAGAAACATATTTAGTTTCTTATTTGTTTTATTTTCCGGATACTCATTTAACAGTGAGAAGGACGCACCATTTATAATGTTCAAACATTAGTATGGTGAGCTAATTAAGACATTAAAAATATGATTAATGGGATCAATTAAAGGTGATCCTCAAGTAACGCTTTTTTGGCTTAATGACTTTTATAACCATTCAGAGAAAATTAACGGAATTGAAATGATCATATATGAAATTTAAATTTGAACCCTCAAGTTTGAAAATATTACAAATAGATATTTTAATCAAATATAAAAGGGTAAATTTCGCTGTAGGTCACTAAACTTTGTTATTTGTCCTGAATTGGTCACTCAAGTTTGATTTGTCTCTTTTGAGTCATTCAACTTTGTTATTTGTTCCAATCAAGTCCCTCTATTTTTTTCATCTAAAATTTTAACGGAATATGCTAATTCCGTTAGTATTTTGGATGGAATATTCTAATTCCGTTAATATTTTGGAGGGAATGAGTATATTCTGTTAATTTTTTGGACGGAATAGGAATATTTCGTTAAATTTTTTGATGTAAAAGTATAGAGAGACTTGATTGAGACAAATAACAAAGTTGAGTGACTCAAAAAAGACAAATCAAACTTGAGTAACCAATTCGGGACAAATAACAAAATTTAGTGACCTCCAGCGAAATTACCCCAATATAAAATATTGAGTTGGAATTTTGAGTTTTCAAAATGAAGTTCCAACAACATATACCTGATTTTCTCTTCCCATGGTAGGATATTTAAGGTGGGATTGGAGAAGGTTCAACACTATATTTTCTACATGGCGCTCAATCGAGAAGCCTGTAATGCCTTCATCATCATCCTCAAATGATCAAGCGACGTTATATGCCATGTCATAAAATGTGTGTACAACCAACAGGCAACATAAATAAACATTTTAACTGAAAATAAACTACACTGTGCAGATGCACGCGTACCATCCAGTGGAGAGTATCTGTGTACTGATGACTAGAGCATACGACCTTGCTCTACGTTTCTCAAGATAGCCGTTTGCAATGTCGACCCTGATTACACCGGCTCCGCAACCCATGCCTGAAATGTTGCAACTCTTCGATCACATCTGACCGCATATCATAGTGGTTTACTCTTATCGAAGAAAGAGAAGGGGAAGACAGAAAACCGCTACAATTCACCACAACCAAGTCTATTTCGTGAGGCAGAGGTGCTCATGGAACATTGAAACGGGAACTCTTAGACTCTTTTCAATTTCTTTTTTTAATTTTGATAATTAAAAAAGAAATCTTCTGTGCACCAAGAACCTGCAATTATGTGCTTTAAATCCAAAAAATAAGAATAGTAAGCCAATTTAACTTGAAATAACCAACTGATTTGTTGTTCTTATAGCATAGAGCTGCGATTTTTTTTTTTTTTTTTTTTTTAATTAATTAGTCTTGTTGAAACCACTTTTACCAGTACCCTAATTGGTGCAGTTATGATGTCTTTGTTTTGTTGTTCTCTGACATGATATCTTGACCTAAAACCTTCTTTATATCTCTATGTATGCTAGTCTAGTTGCTACCGATGTTCTCTGTAGTCTGTATACTGACACTGTCAATTTTAAGAGCTTATTACTTATAAAATTTCTTAAATCTAAAGATTTGTTCTCTCTGTGGAGGTTGCAGATTCAAAATTTAGATAATATATTCTTTATAATAAATATTAAATAGTTGGATGTATTAAATTTCAACTTTTACTGTGAAATTTTGTAATATATCCTTGTCAACGGATCTAAGTTTATTTTGATTGTAATTTTATCTCTGAATTGTGTGTATTACTTTTAAACTTTTAATTAGTATCTCATTTTATTTTCTAATAATCGTAATATTTTTTAGTTAGATTATTTTATTTAAAATTTATTTAAATTAAATCTACATGTATGCAAAAAATATTATAATTGATCCCATAACCTAAATAACAAACTTTAACCAAATAAAAATAGTTTCTACTGTAACTTAAACAAGAAATTCTAAGAGATCGTAAATTAAACAACAAACTCCAAGAGCATTTATATTCATGAAATTAGACTGAAATTAGAATAAAAAAGTTAAAATTAATTTAAAGTTAATTTCAAAAAATATTATACTCATGTAATTAATTTTTAAAATTATTATACATCTCTAAAATTACAAACAAAATTATAGATATTTGAAATTAGACTGATATTATACATCTCTAAGCCTCACTGACTCAGTACAGTAAGCATCCGCCGCAAAACAAAGGCGAAGAAAACAGAACATAGAAAAAGAAACAAAATCTTGGGCCATTAACCCGATCCCCTCGTCTCTCTCTCTCTCTCTCTCTCTCTCTCGTTTCCCTACCTCGCACTCTAAACCCTAATTCTAAACACAACCAAAAAAGAAACCAAGCAAAGGCGAGAGAATCTCGAGTAAGGAACCATGGCGGGCCCGAATCTAGAGTGCAGGATGTACGAGACGAAGTACCCCGAGGTGGACATGGCGGTGATGATCCAGGTCAAGCACATCGCCGAGATGGGCGCCTATGTGTCGCTCTTGGAGTACAACAACATTGAGGGTATGATTCTCTTCTCCGAGCTGTCCCGCCGCCGTATCCGCTCTGTCTCCTCCCTCATCAAGGTCGGCCGCCAGGAGCCCGCCATCGTCCTCCGTGTCGACAAGTTCGCCTCCATTTTTTTATCCTTTACCTTTTTTTCATTCCTTTCTAGTTTTACTTTGTGTATGCATGGCGATTTGAGACTTGGAGTTACGTTGATTTTGTTTGAGCTGACAAAGATTTTTTGCTTGTCGACCATCTGAATTGGAGGGATTCCTATATTGAAAACTTGAAAATTTTCAAATGTTACGCTCCTTTGGGCCATATGTGGATTTATAACTTTGTTTTATAAAAAAAAAATCTGTCTTAAATGTTCCACTATCCATAGATATAGCAGGAAGTGAAGTTAAGCGTTCAGTAAGTTAAGATTATTATATTAGAGGTTGAAAGGATATAGATGCAGAAAAAAATGTATCGAATTTGGTTTAATTATAGTTGAGTTCTAGTTGATTTGGTTTAGTTGATACTAAATTGACTCTTAATTAAGGTATGGTGTACATATTTTAGGGCCAAACAATTCAAACTTGGATTACAGTGATGCTTATTGTGGAATAATTACACAATTAGAGGTCAATCAAGGTTTATTTGTGTCATAGTTGATAATAGAGATGTTCATGCATAGTTGACCTCAATTAATATTGAAAATCAAATATGGAACAGGGAGAAGGGATACATTGACTTGTCAAAGAGGAGGGTGTCAGAGGAGGATGTACAGGCATGTGAGGAACGATACAACAAGTCTAAGCTGGTACACTCAATCATGCGACATGTGGCAGAGACCCTGTCTATCGACCTAGAGGAACTTTACACCACAATCGGCTGGCCTCTCTACCGCAAGTACGGCCATGCCTATGAGGTATTTGATCAACAATTTTTTTGTACACCACAATCAATGACCAGTTTTCTAAGCTTTTCTGTCTCATTCATAGGCCTTTAAGTTGATAGTGAGCGACCCTGACTCTATCCTTGATTTGCTTACAAAGGAAGTGAAGGAAGCCGGTCCGGATGGTGAAGAGGTAAAAGAATCACTATATCTATTAAACTAGTTTTTTGTACTGGATGAAGGGCAGTTATAGAGGTTTGGTTTTTTGCTTTGTCAGGTGACAAAGGTGGTGCCAGCAGTTACAGAGGAGGTAAAGGATACATTGGTGAAGAATATCAGGCGTAGGATGACGCCCCAGCCTGTCAAGATTCGTGCTGATGTTGAGATCAGATGCTACCAGTTTGATGGTGTGCTCCACATACAGGTCTTTTATCTCCTTGTTCTTGTTCTTTTCTCCCATTTTTAGTTTGGTGTTTTTGTTATCTGAATGACTTTCCATTTTTGTATTTTTTAGCATATGTTTTGGTTGGGTTTTTGTCCAAAGGTCTTTGATGCAGAAAAACCCAAATAGTGCTAGTATATAATTGATAAATGATAATTGTTGATTTAGTGACTGGAAATAGTTCCTGGCAAACATAACCCTAGGTCAGTCAAATAACGTGTTATTTGCATGGACCAATAGTTTGTGTACTTTAGCATCTTCCCACTTAACTCTCCGACTGATACTTGAAAATAATTTGGTTTAACCTATTTCATTTTTCACTAATTATGTTACAGTTTGTTGTTTCTGATTGACCTGAAATTATCCTAATTTAGTTTTGAAGAATTAACGCACTGAAGTTTAGTATATAACTGGTATCTATCAGTTCCAAGGGCTTCAGAATGTATAAAGTGGGTTTTAAATATTTATTTCAATCTATGAGGAAAGCAGAATCATGCTCTTTTTTTTTTTCAGAAAGCTATGAGGAAAGCAGAATCAAAGGGAAATGACGATTGTCCAGTGAAAATAAAGCTGGTGGCAGCTCCCCTCTATGTTTTAACTACTCAAACACTTGACAAGGTTTCTAAAGATCTCTTCTCTTCATTATGCATTTCATTCTTGCTTTACAAAAAGCTTGTGTTGCAAGCAGACATTGGTCTTGATCTATTTTAATGGATAAGTTTTTTGTTTAATTTTTTTAGCTCCCTAGTTGGTAATCAATTGTGTTTTCAGCACAATTACTAATGAATCTGAATAGTAAGTGGTACATGTTAATACATACTTTAGAAGATGTAGTTGTCTACAGATGATAAGCTCACCATAACAGTATGGAGATTGCATAGTTAATTTTTTTTTTTGTAAATAAGTAGGAACAATTTGACCGAGTCTTAGGTACTTCATTATAAATTTTAAGGCAATTACATAAGCTCAACAGAGTGCAATAGACAGTAGTACATTAAATTTGGTCCTTCGGTACAGTGTGGAAATGCAATAATGAAATTTTAGAACCTTACAACTGTAGTATCAATGTGTGATTGCGGAAGTAGTTGTTATATGGAAAGATGCATTCAACTGAGCACTAGTTTGTGCTGTCATGTATTATGAAATTTTAAGATGATTGAGCACAATGAATAGCAACCAAGAATAGATGAAATTTTTTTTTTTGCTAAAATGATGCTAAAATGCATGATTGATGTCCTTATGTTTCAGGAATGGGTGTCTTCAGTCTTAGCTTTGTTATTGTAATTTTTTTCGTCAGATGTTTGTTTTTCTTTTTTCCCTCTTTTATTTGATGGTTATATTTCTGACTGCACAGAGCCAAGGAATCACTGTTCTGGCAGAAGCGATCAAAGCTTGCTCAGAAGAAATAGACAAATACAAGGGGAAGCTCGTAGTTAAGGAGGGTGCTAGAGCAGTAAGTTCTCTTCTATAGTTCTAGCTAGTCTTTTCTCTATATCGTAGTTTATGTCAAAAAAATTCAAAAAATCATAATTAATTTTGAAGTTATATCTTGAGGAACTGTAAGCTAAGTTTTGAGAAAATAGGAAGGATGTATCTTCTGCAGCTGAATGCTTTCAAGGGAAATCTAACTTCCCTTTAACCCCCCACCTGCACACACACACACACACAAAGTTTCTCGGATACATGCAGGTGAAAAAGAGGGGATAGGGCATGTTTGTGTGCCTCATTATCTGGAATATGCGTATCAATTTCCTGTCCCCATCAATATTCGTGCATCTGTGTGGGGGAGCTCTTTGCAGAGCTGGTGCTCTTGCACGAATATTAATGGGGGATGGAAACTCATATTCGTATCCAGGTTATGGGATACTCTTGAAATCTCCCATCCCTTTGTATCCAAGCTTTGCTTGAATTGAAAGAGTTATGTAGGGTGGGTGTGAGGATGAATTTGTCCATCCTTCCCATTTTTAGAAATTTGGCTTATGAATTTCTTAAATTTAATTTTGCATTTAATTACGATTATTTAAGAAAAATTGGTGACAGTTGGGGGTTGTCAGGGTGGGTAACATGTTATTATCTTGACAACGTAACGTATCTAGTTTTGGTTCACCTTGTTATGGTTGCATTGGAGTTCCCAGCCTAAGGGTTTTATGGGTTGCTCTGCTTGTCAAGTATGCACCTTGATTAAATGAGTATTCAAGTTTCAGATTGACTCTGGTCTTGATATCAGGTCGGGCCATGTTCAGATTTTTAAGGTTCAGTTGGGTCTCGCCGGCTTTGAATATCAGCAGCACTCAGTTCTTTTGGTTTTTGATGTTTTAGGTGAGCGAGCGGGAAGACAAACTATTAGCAGAGCAGATGGAGAAGATGCGACTCCAAAACGAGGAGGTCGATGGCGATGATGAGAGCGAGGAGGAAGATACCGGCATGGGTGATGTTGACCTAGAGTAAAATTAATTAGCATTGCTGATTAGTTTTTCCTTTTTGTCCCGGTTTCTTGTCAATTTACAGTGCTGCTTCACTTTTGAGATAATAGTTGAGTGTCTGTTGGCGTTTTCTAGTATTCCTTTCAAGTTAATATTTTGTTTGCTTTTCCAATGAGTTAATACTGAATTTTTGTCTGTTAAGGAGGTTTTTTGTTTTACTGTCGTGACTTCTATTATTGAATCTTCTGTTGATTCTTTTGTTTGAAATCACGTGTTTGGTCCTGATTTGGTTCATCAACTGGGTTAACATGCGGCGGATTGCACGTGGTAATTGTTAACTGTTAATTTAACTTCTAGCTAATGCTATCAATTGGAAAAATCGATAATTTCATTCGTGGTGTGTACTTGGCTAGAAAATTAGGTGCAATGATTGGAAGCTGGAAACTAATAACATAATTTTTTATTTATAGAAATTAATATAAAATATAAAGGGTTTTGAAATGAGTGCGTGAGGTTTTAGATCCAATGGATAGCCACGACAACACTATACCACACAAAATAATCTAATGAATCCGTAGAGGATAATTTGGATTATCTCCGATTATTACTAAATTCAGACCGTTTTTTATTGCAGCACGAATCACCTATGTCTAAATAGACACCAAATTTCAATCACTCGGCTGAGAGTTTGGACTCCATCCAGTACCGCAGAGTATACAGAGTCAGAAGGGGAGAGGAGTTTGGACTCAATCCGGTACCGTAGAGTATACAGAATCAAAGAAGGAGAGAGGGTGGGTGGGAAATAACCAAAATAATGAGGTTTGGAGCTGAAAAATTATTTGGGTACCGATCTTTAAATTTATTATTTAGATCCTTTGTTGCCAAATTATGTCCGATTATCTCATTGGATTCCAAAAAAAAAATTTCGACTCCAGATATTGAATCTTAAACTTCCTTTTTTCAGATCTGTTATAACTTTAAAAGGTAAGGTACACATTGCTTTTTAATTTTATGGATGACCTGCGTATTGCGTTTAACATCAACAGCTGAAGACCAAAATAGTAGAATTACAGTGGTTGGAATTCAAATCTTCACACAAACAGTCCAGTCTAGAAAAGAAGACATTGTAAATACAAACTATCAAAGAATATATTACAAATGGCATCCGAAAAATTGCCTCTAATTTTTAGTTCCAACACAATAATAGCTGTTGGCATGTACAACTAATATTTATTCATTCATAAAAAAATTCATTTCAGCTAAAACAACAGAAACTACAAGAAAAAGAGACAAATAGGAAAGAATACTAGCAATGGTCTTAAGCAGAGTCTGATACAGACAAAAATGATTTTGCCAAGGAGAAGCATGATTCCTTTTGTTTCTTGTACTCATTGTAGCGCAAGAAGAAATATCCCAAATAGTCAAAATCAATGGGCGATACTTTTGCCTACATTTTTTTAATCAAATTGAGATCAGTTATTAGCATGATGCTTAATATCACGGTCAGCTTTTTAACTGTCTTTGGAGAAATTATATCAGTTAATTCTGATAAACATGAACCTTATTTCATACTGTATATCTCACCAAGTACTACAAGTCATGATGAACAATTTAAAGGATGCGAAAATATGAACTTTGTAGCATGATATTTCATAATGCCTGCTACTTCTCTTTCTTTTCTTTGCTCTGTTCGTTTTCATTGCAACAGAGAGGAGAAGCGAAACTGCGCTGTTCTAGAAACTACATGTTTAAAACTCAATTCTAACCAGATTCTAAGTCGATTTGGCTTTTATACTTTTGGATCTAAATGTCAAAATAAAAAGAACAAGAGTGATCAGAATAAGTACCTGGACAAGAGCCCAAAGAGCCCAGTAAATGTGTGATGCCAACCGAAAGGTGTTTGTCTCAATGTAAAGTGCGTCAAGTTCTCTCTCTGGCACCTATTAGGACAGGATAATAACAATATTAATGATACTCATAATAATAATAACACTAATAATAACAATAAGAAGAAGAACAACAACAAATCTCAGAGATGGAGAAATATGAAGCCCTTTTAACAAATGAAGGGGAAGAAGAACCATCGTGTTAATATTTGCAGAAATAAAGATCTTTTATGGTGTTTGCAAAAATAACTTTAGCTTAATATTACAAATACCCAAATTTCAACTGATATCAAACTGAAACGAGAAGTAACTTGAAGTGATCTTGTTATGGACAGGTTAAGAAGAAGACAATTCTAATGTCATATTAAATATCTCACTAAAATAATTCCTGGTTAAACTACTGTCTCCTTTGCAAAGGATCCATATAGAAGTTGGAGTAAAAGTGTAAAATACAGCCACCAAAGGGGAAGTACAATTAACGAGTGAATATATATATAAAGAAATAGAGTTGGGCCACAGTGCTTCATGAAGTAAAGCGAGTGTTTTACTTCACACTCATATTTTGTGATTCAAAGTTCAAAATGTCGATCCGAGCTGTTCAAGTTGATCTACATATTGAATTGTGCTTCGAGACCAAAATTTACAATTTTAGAAATTTATTACTATTTTTTTTTCGAATTTTTTAAAATCACTGATTTTTTATGGTCCACAATTTTCTGAAAATCAATGATTTTAAAAAATTTGAAAAAAATAGAAAAAGTTTCTAAA
This sequence comes from Carex pumila, assembly GCA_033356055.1. Taxonomy (NCBI): domain Eukaryota; kingdom Viridiplantae; phylum Streptophyta; class Magnoliopsida; order Poales; family Cyperaceae; genus Carex; species Carex pumila. The sequence continues at coordinate 62,276 of JARJHM010001007.1, read as the reverse complement.
AATTGTAAAATTTCGTCTCCAAGTGCAATTTAATATGGAGATCAACTTGAACGGTTCGGATCGACATTGTGAACTTTGAAATCGCAAAATATAAGTAGTAAAACACTCGCTTTACTTCATAAAGCACCATAGCCCAACTATATATATATATATATATATATATCTTAGTTAATATTTGCATCTCCATTACTATCCACCATCTATACCCTATAACATTTTTCCTTCTAATTGAGTTTTAAGTCTTTGGGGGGTTTAATCATAAACTGAGGGTTAGGGCTCAGTTAAACTTGGATTGATATACTAATTGACAGGACATTTCATTCTCATTTTTTTATTTTCCTTGTACCTCTTTCAGAAACAACTGAATTTTTTTTTAAAAGGTTATTATAAATTTTTTTAATGACAAAAGACAATCCTTGTAAATATCCATCAACCTACCATATAAACCCACGTCGCCTCCCCATAAAAAACAAAGAAGAGAAAATACAAAAATTATTTACATACCACTTCTGGATTATCAGGCTTCATGTAACTCCTGAAGAAATGGTACTGTGCCTCCTTATTTGGATATCTAAAGCAGAGTTGCAAATAACATTAATTGTAAAATAAAGCATAAAGCCTCTCAAATTTTGGGCTTTAGACTACAAAATTAAATATTGCCTTTTGAACTTACTGGTTGTAGTCACAATCCAACCCAGCATATTCATTGAAATGATTCGCAATGTCATATCCTCTGTAACTGTATGAGCCATACTCGAAGTCTATGAAGTAAAGTTTACCTAACCAAATAATGGATATGGAAAAAGCACAAGTTACTCTTAATTGACAAGCATAATTGTGGGTGGTAACGAGACAAACCTGCATTTTGGAATTGAGAATTAGCACAAGTGAAGCATCACTGAGGCTTTAACTTCTAAACAATGCGAAGTTACTATAGAGAGAGGAACCAAGATTCTCAGAAAATAAATACTTTAAAGAGAGGAAGATTACCTTGCGAGTCATTTAGCATAATATTTCCAGAAAGCAAGTCATTGTGTGAAAAGACAGTGGGAGAATTTAACAGATCGGTAAGATCCTGTTAACAAATAAAAAACAAATTAACAAACAAATACAACCAGCACCAAAAGCAAAGAATTAATAAATACAAGTATATATGAAAGTACCTTAAGTTCATTAACTTGTTTATGAATCTCAGTAAAAGATATTTCTTCATATTTGGACTGCTTTTCGTCATCATCAAACTCAAGCTTTTCGGCTAAAACCAAAATATTAGTTTAGTTTTCAATTCAACATTAGTTAATCAAACAAATGCCAAGAATGCAAAAATAGTCCCCCAAGGGTCAAAATTTAGATTTTGCATTTTTAGCCACGATTATGATTCATTCTTACATTTTTTAAGAAACCTGAAGATATCATTCCATAACTGGGGCACCTTGGCAACAGGTATGTAAATCTGATGGAATCTTCGAAGCTCTTTTGCAATTTCAGTCGCTATTTTAGGGTTTCTCATATCTGAACAATCAAATGCGAATTAATTAGGTATGATATGTAACCTTTATAAAGGGAAAAAAAAAATAAGAATCACACTTGTGCAATTTGCATTGCAAAAACATTTTTGACCATTCTTCGAGATAGCTATAAAACCAAACATGCATTTGCATGTAACAAAGGGCTAATATGATGCTCTAAGACTAAATTTAGTAGAATATAGTGATCTAAATGTTATGTTTTCACATTAAAGGAATTCTGTCAGGAACCTATTCACATATATAATATCAAAACAAAAGGGTCATTTTAGTCACTTGTGCTTGTCTTAATTCAGTCGATTTGGATTATAATAACTGGGTGTCATTTGCTTGTAGAATTAAAAAAAAAAAAAAACTATCAGATCGGGAGAAAACATGAGAGTGTTCGATGATAATCACCTGAAGGTTCAAGCGTTCGAGCATCAATGAAGGACTGCACCATTCCATTTGAAAATACACCGAGTAATTCAGCACCAAACCCTGCTGCTGATATATAAGGTAGAGCCTGAAAAATGAAAAAATTGAGAACAAACTTTATTATCATACTATAATTTGAGCAAGGAAGAATTTAGTGACTTCAAAACAATGGTATCAAGTATTTTATGTCAGATCAGGTAAAATACCAGTACCACTCTACCCCTGCCCCTCTACCCTCTACCCTCTACCCCTCTACCCTCACACAATATATGTATGTGATATTCCCTATAACAACAATGTTTCAAATAGAGCGTTGGTAAAGCTACATTCTACTAAAAATAGGCATTTTTGCCCCTCAATCCAAAGATTTTTTTATGCAAGTCAAGTTGAACAAAATTTCATGGTCACTGGGTTCCTATGAAAAGTTCAGATTCATATAAACTGCTCAATAGAAATTATTTGACTGGAATAATACCAAAGTATGGTTGCTATAAAAAAAATGCAAGTAATTGGAAGAAGGTACAGAATATTTGCAAAGGTTCTTTTTTTTGGTTGTTGCAAGTATAAATATTGCCCATAATTGGCAAAAAGTAAATGACTTAAATTGAAATGTTAAAGATCCTGTGCATAAAAGAAGATACTGATTATCAAAGAACATGTTTTACTTGATTAACAGATTTTTATTATTTTTTTTGAAGGTAAGAGATTTTTATTATTACTTGGTCAAAATAATTTTTGGCTATAAACATCTTTAAAATGAAAAAATAATAATCATACTCACATTTAACTCTCTTTCACGGTCAATTACTAAATCGGTGTTAGGGCCATACAACCGAACTGTGAGTATTGATTCATTCAAACTGTCTTCTTGCACACAAACCTTCAACACTGAAAAAGCAAGAATTTTATGTCCAAAAGAATGTATCCTTCTACATCAATAAGAAACGACAATTTTTTTTTTTTGGCCTTTTCCAAATAACAGCAGATATGTTGTTTCTTAGATCCAACTCAGTTTAACAAACTTATCAAAAGCAAAGTTTCAATACAAATAAAAAAAAGAGGAAGAACATAACATAAACTGAATTGGAATAAGCTTTCATCATCAGAAATTGACATGATTCACAGAACTACGGAGGGCAATTGGTTCAGCATAAAATGAAATTGTACAGAAAGATCAAAATAAGGTGATATATTTTAGAAAACTTACATAGATTTGTAATGCCACCAGAAACGGTTTCAATAGTGAAACAAGAGCTGTCAAGTGACGACCACTTTTGGAACAAAGTTTTCAACAAATGGCTGTAATAAAAGAGAAGTAAGCTAATTTGATATAAGTATAACAACAAGAAAGAAATTAAATGTCAAACAATTAATTACTGTCTGGTTTTTAGACTGAGGTTCCGGTATTTATTCCACAATTCATTTTAGAATTTGCATACAAAGCTCTCTTTACTCGTTCCAGCTTAGAATTTAAACCGTTAATGCCATCAAGTAATTTGGCAATCAAAGCAACTACTTATTTGCAAAGAAGTTAATTCTCATGCAAATCAAAACCAATTTTACTCAAGATCATGTTAAAAGTGATAATGAAAAATCTACCACAACAAAAAAACGAATCTAAATTGTAACAAAATCAGCATTTACTGAAGGACTTTCCATATAAACTGTAAATCACAGTTTGACAAACAGCAAAAGAAACGTGATTATTCCACAATTCAGGTTCCTGCCAGTGGGTCCCAGTGCGTCATGACAAGCACAAGACACGATCCGTTAAACCTTAACTGGAGAAGATGAGCGGAAAGGAAGTGGAGCAAAGACTTAGACTAACATGATGTGAGGCTTCATCTCCGGTAGAGGTAGAGAGATGTCGATTGAGAGAGGAGACGAAGGGACGGTCGGGACACCTGGCGCGTTCCCATTGGACGCCCCTGCTGTCGCCTCTTCCATGGCGGAGACTGGATCCCAGCTCCTCTCCTCAGTTCCCATGCGTTCTCAGCTCCGACGCCTCGCTCCAGGAAAAAAAAAAAAAAAAATGAGAAATGGAGATTTTTTGGAGTGTTGGTCCGTACGGTGGAAAAGTCAGCAGCTCGGATTCGGATTCTGTAAGGGAACAAACATCGAACGGCGGTCACTGTTCCAAAGATATTAATAGCAGGATCCGCGGATGTTTTCCATGATAGTCCCTCTGAATATGGGAAATTACTTACCTTAGAAAGGGCTGTCTGTCTGGAATCTAGACACTTCTTCACTCTTCACAGTCATGACTGAGTTACAAAGATTTAAATATGACACAACTAATTACATGATTTCATTAAAATTTTGACATTCTTTTACTATCTAATTTTCTTCACTCGACCTATATTAATTTACCCTTTTTTTTAACTAAATAAATAATACGTTCTTTATTTCCTAACCGTACATATGACAACATCATACTCCAAAAACACATAATGTGATTGAATCAAGCCTTAAAAAAACAACACAAAAGCACAGTATGTAGCCCATGACATCCATGGAGTCTTCTTGTGGCCTTTTTAAATTTGTTTAATTTGAGAAGATATGTACATGGTCTCTCAAAAGTGTCATGTTTTCCTTCAACAAATGTGAATTAAGCCCAATTATTCTGATCTCATTATATCTTATATCTTTACTTTTTTTGTACATGACATAGACATTTCAAACACAATAAAATACCAGCGATGTATATAAAAACATTCACTTGTATCTAGCTATGAGCATTTGCAATGACAAACTCCCACTATTGTGTCAAGTTGATCCTCTAATTTGTTTTGTGTTTTTTGTTTTCAAAATAATAGGAAGGTTTAAGTAAGGTTGAAAATGGTCAGTTTAATTTTAATAATAGATTAAAAAACGAAGAGGAGACAAAATAAATGATGTTGAGTTTTAATCAAAGGTTTAAATAATGTTTATTGTATTATAGCGGAACAACTAAAAGAATGACGGTATGTCCATATTACGCCAATAACACTATAACTTTTATAGTCTGAAAACACTGTGGCGCGCTATTTAGAATTCTGATTTTAATAAAAAACATTATATTTTGATGTTTTGATGAAGGAATTGAAGCTTTTGAAGGTTTACATAGATATGTTATTAAACAACCCTTGTAATTATATGTTATTAAAAAAAATGTAATTAGATCGCAATAGTATGAGAAAAAAAGTCTTTAACGCATTGGGGAAAAAAAATAGTCAAACACTTGTTATAGTTTTTGTTATTCTTTATTTTTAAATTGGGTCCCCCATATGACATGCATTTCCGTGTTTTTATTTATACAACTTTTCTTGATATCTTTGTTGGGATTTGGGAAAGTGTACACGGAACAAATTATGGGGTTGCCTGAAATGAAATATACAGATGGCATTGGAATTAGCAAATGTGGACCCCATATCTGATTCCAACGACTAGAATCTCACATGACCCCATATCCTACTTTTCCAAATTAGTTGGTTGAATTTTTCTCTATTTAATCCCTTTTGATAGAGATAAGTTTGGATCATTATAACTCAACCACATTTTTTGGACAATTTTATAGGTTCAACGGATCCTAAATTTTAGTATTGATAGGGGTAATATTTTCATACTATGAATTTGTTTGTTGATTTAAAAAAAAATCAAAACAATTTTCTTACTACGGTATATACATATTACACAATGACCCGTGCTATGGATTCATATATATATATATATATATATATATATATATATATATATATATAGGCTAATATCAAAATGTTTGTACCAACTCTCTCGTGCAACCGATTCAATTTCTGATTTTTAAAGTCCAAATGATAAATCTAAACTGTTAGATGTGTTCTCCATATTAAAATCTACTTGGAGATCAAATTTTATATTTTTTGGAATTTTTTTACTATTTATTAAGCCACTTTGAAAATCGCTGATCCAACGGTGGCTGTTTGGAACAGTAAAATCAGAAGCCACCGTTGGATCAGCAATTTTCAAAGTGGCTTAATAAATAGTAAATAAATTCCAAAAAAAATGTAAAATTTGGTCTCCAAGCAGATTTTAATATGTAGAACACATCTAACGGTTTAGATTTATCATTTGGACTTTAAAAATCAGAAATGGAATTGGTTGCACGAGAGAGTTGGTGCAAACATTTTGATATTAGCCATTCTCTCTCTCTCTCTCTCTCTCTCTCTCTCTCTATATATATATATATATATATATATATATATTTTATGAAAGTTCAAACAATTGTTCTGAATTGTTTAAGATGATCTCCATATAAAAATATACTTAAATATCAAATTTTACATATTTTTAGAATTTATTTACTATTTTTTTAAATACGTAGAATATCACTTGATTTGAAAATTTTGAACTATTAAAAAAACAATGGTTTTCTATCTATTTAAAAATAGTAAAAAAACTATAAAAAAATGTAAAATATATGAAGATCATATTTAGCATTTAAATCAATTGTTTGAATTTTAAAAATATAAATATAAATACATAGTATAAGTTGATACGTAATATGCATATTACCATAGCCTCACTCACCTTATAAATGCATTAATTATTACGGAGGACCGATGTGGACAAATATTTATTTGCTTGTAGTATTTTTTGATAATGCATTGAGAGTTGTCACAATTAGAACATTTAAGAATTGAAATTATTTGATAAATGATAAACGAATCCCACATATAACTTCCTTACAAAAATGATATACTTACCATGGAAAGTAATATACTTAAAATTTTGATTTATTTTATTTGAAGCTTATATTTCTTTTTCTTTTTATTATCAAAGTTGTTGAGTCATATATAATTCTTAGTGTATCCTAATCCATATTATTATGTTACTATAATAGTATAACTAGGGTATTCTTCAGCTCACCAAGACGTTTTTGACGAGCTTAGCTTAACAAGCATGTTGATTGATTTAAAATAACAAATTCAAAAAATTAAAATTAATCTATTTCACAAATAATATATTTACATACAAAATTTATAAAACAGTTACAACATAGTACATGCCAACATTGTTATTATATCTAATATTTAAAATATTTTATCACAAATAATCAAGTCTTTGACTTTTATTAAAAATACCCAAACCACAATATTTTATTGTGGTTTGGGATTTAATTTTTTTTTTTGCACTATATCTCTTTGAATTTTGAAAAAAAAAATTATCATGTAAAGGACATATATAGAACAATCATAGATAATTTTAATGACTTTGAATAATAAATGAAACCTAATCCGTTAAAAAAAATAAGCAAACACACACAATAAATAATAAATGCATTTTTAAATAATTATATGGGTAATTCTTGAATAATCTCTTAGGCTTTTGAAAAAAAAAATAATACCGGTCGTTGTATGTCTATTGTTGATAGAAAATTTAATTTGAATTTTTGAGGCACTAAATGAGATTTTATTGCAATTCTAATTTCGTCAGATGCCGGGAGATGATCCCCTAGGCAAGGTCCTTATTGTCTCATCCCCCCTTTCCGAATTGGGGTCATACGTGCAAGTCCAACTTTTCTAGTCAATTTTACGGTTGTTTAAAGTTAAAAAAAAAATGATGCTTTCTTGCAAAAACACCGATAATGCACCGATGTTTTATGCCTGGTTTAACGATGGTAGAAGTGTATCGATGTTTCATTGCCAAAACATCGATGACACACCCATATAGATTGGCCATAACCGGTATTAGTTTTTTTCAAAAGCCTAAGAGATTATTCAAGAATTACCCATATAATTATTTTAAAATGCATTTACTATTTATTGTGTGTGTTTGCTTATTTTTTTAATGGATTACAATTTTATTTATTATTCAAAAATCATTAAAATTATCTATGATTGTTCAATATATGTCATTTACACGATAATTTTTTTTTTTCAAAATTCAAAGAGATATAGTGCAATGGAGTTTTTATAGTGCAAAAAAGAAAAAAAAATCTCAAACCGTAATATTTTATTGCGGTTTGGAATAAAAATTCCAAACCACAATATTTGAGTATTTTTAATAAAAGTTCAAAAATTTGATTATTTGTGATAAAATATATTAAATATTAGATATTAATAAAAATGTCGGCAGTAGATGCCTCCAAATAGTACTCATTCTGTCCCTAATAATAAAAGTAGCACAAAAGTTTGAAAGCATCAACATATATAGAAGCAAAATATCCTAAACATTTAATCATTTAGAATATATTTTAAAACCCATGCATCCTCCATGCCCTCTTGTTAACTTGTTAAGTGTTCCAATTCATTATTTATTCCTGTTTTAAAAAGAAAATAGATGCTACATGACGTGTCACAAGGCACCGGTCATTAATATAGATCACATCAAGCTAAGTAACAATTTTAGATAATCTAACAAAAACAGATATTATTATACATTTATTTATTCCTGTTGAATTTTCTTGGGCTTGATAATTGGTACCTATAGCTGGTAATGTGTTTCTTCTACGTAATGATTTGTTTAATTGTTTACATTAAAATCGGTTACCTTTCACAACATAATTATAAGAGTTGGTAAATTATATTATCTTGGAACTGCGTTTGGTGATTTGACTTGTGAAACTTGGTCAAATTGGTTTCTAATTGGCCGACATGGAGATATTATGGCATGCTTATCAAAAATTTTATTTTTTATTTTTTTTTCATTTCATTTTGCGGCACGCTTTGTAATTGCTAGTGCCAGCACGCCTTTATTTTCACATTTTTTTGGGAATGTTTTTTTTTTTTTTTTAAATACTCTGATAATTTATATATTTTTTATTTGTTCCTAATTTTTTTTAATTTATTTGATTCATATCTCAATTCTTGCAAAAAATTTTATTTACCTTTTATATAATTAGTTTATTGTTAACTTCAAACAAAATAAAAAATAAAATAATTTACCTCTACTTAAGCATAAAAATGCTCTCAAACATATTTTGTGAAAGCATAAAATTGTGAGAAAAAATAATCAGGTTGTTTTTGAAATTTAAGGTTGGATAAATATTTTGTAGAAAGTTTCCACCGAAATGAAGAAAATTGTTATTACAACGAGAATCAGAGTAATTAACATGAAGGAGAACAAAAATATGGGAATGGAGGAATTCATAAGACCTAAAGTAACTCAAATTTTTAGTTTAGATATGGACGGTTAGATCTATTGTGGCTCAAATATTAAAGAGATCCCCATGTTTTATTTAAACCAAATTAATCCGAATTCTAATCAAATGGTCCATATCTAACTTCAAAATTTGAGTTACTTCACATGATTTAGACCAGTGTTGTAAAAAACGTCCATTTAAGTTGATTAATCGGCTGATCAGTCATTGGTGGCGGTGACCAAACCGTCATGGATTTTTCCGACCAATCGACCGATTATTTTCAATTAATCACTTGACGGTACTCTGTTTGTCGGACGATCGCAAACTGTTATTTACAATACTGATTCAGACTTGAAGTTTGAAAGTAAATATTGTTAAAGTATTTAACCGTGTAGAAAACTCATAGCCTAACCACAAGTTATTCAGTGCATAACTCATATAATATTCGACGTGGTCTGGTATTGCACTGATCTGAATTCAGAATTGGTGGGTGGAAATGAGAAGTAGTAAATAGGCGAGAATTTTTTATTTATAGAAAATATTATAAAATAATAGAGAAAGAGAGAAAGGCTATCATGAAATTTCGTACAATAGATGGATTGAAGGAAGTTTTATCGATTCAAATTTTGGTTCGAAAATATTTTTCCGAACTAAAGAGTTGTTGGTTTTTTTTTTTTTTAATGATTGCCACAGATTTATATAATGGAGGTCACAAAAGATTTTGTTTTCGATCCAACTTTAATATTACTTGATCTTCGTAAGCAATAGCAATAGAAACATATGTACCATCAACAGCACAAATACAATTCTATAGATTAAAAAATAACAAATAGTTTAGGTTTCCTAAGTTTAATTAAAAATGACATTCATTCGAGAATGATTAAAATTAAACTTACCTTAAAAAAGTTAGATATCGTTATTGATTAGATAAGTTGGAACGTATAAAATCCATGGTTGGAATAGTTCTTGCATAGTGCAATTGCTTGTACTTTTAGCAATAGTATATAAGAACATTGTAATTTGTTCTTCAACCAACACTTGTTCATCCTGAAGCAACTTTTTGTCTCTGAACAACTTGATAAATGCACGGAATACAAAAGACTCCATCCAAATTTCTCGCTTACAACGACACTCATGACCGTCTAAGACTTTATTGACATACATCAATCTCATTAGGACTGAAGTATGACCTGGAGTTGCTTCCATTATATTTCTCTTTATAAGTGATATGATGAGATTTATATAATTCTCATCATCGTTATTTATTTTTTATTAAAGAAGATGATCCATTATTTTGCTATAAAAGAGGTGAAGAAGCATTTGAAACAATATAAACAACTTTTTTTTTTTTAAATGAAGTAGTCATAATCGCTCCTTTGTCACTTTGTAATGTACGGTCATTTATCATTTTGTAGTGTTTGGTCAATTCACTCACTTATTATTTTGCAGTATGTGGTTAGTTCATTATAATATTACTTTTGAGTGTGTGACCAATTCACTGATTTATCACTTTGCACTATGTAGTTCATTCGATATTACTTTGCAATGTATAGTCAATTCACCCATTTAAATTTTTTTGAGAATATGATATGTACAATTATATTAATCTGAAAGTGATTAGTATCAAAACACTTGTACTATATTTTGATTTTAGGATTACATTTTCTATAAAAAGAAAAATAAAACTTCTCAACAACTCATGTATTTGCCGAATACCAGTATTCTAATTTTTTCCTGAGTTAATAAACTCTAGGAATTCACAATTTCCAAATTCTAAAATTCTCATTCCCATAAAATCAAAACACCACCACATTAACATATGATTTGTGTGCTGAATGAAGCCAAAACTGCCCTGTTAGAACCTTTATCAGGACATCATTCGATCCTAGGCTCCTAGCTACCTCAAAGAAAAAAAATACATCCAATTAATTAGAAAATTAAGACACTCAACGAGAAATGCGTGCACAGTTTAATATATTGGAATTGTACTTCCATTCGATCATGTCTCAAAATAAAAATAAAAATAAAAATAATAACTACTCCCAGTCCCATCCTTTCGGTATCCTCTTCGTTAACTCAAAAGAAAATCATAATCTTTTGAGTTAATGAATCTCAACTGTTTGATTTTAAAGGAAACTAATTCGGCTTAATTTTGTCTATAACATAGGGGATTTGAATTCATCCTTTCGAGCGGACATCATTAATTGTCGATAACTAGCTTGATCATTCATCTCGAGAATAGTCTCTGGTCAAGAAAACGGTCAAGAATAGTATTATATATCATCGATTCACGTCAAAACCGCGGTTAATTAGCTACTGTTATTAGCTTGTACTTGACTTTTCCTAATTGAATGGTAAGCTTAACAAAAAAATAATAATAATAATAATCAGTTTTGACAAATTTAAACCATTAAAACTGACTTAATTCATTAGAAATATATTAACATTTTCACATACGTACATGAAGACAATATATCGTCTGTTCATCATTAATTGTTTTTACTCTTTTGTTTTGATTCCTAAGAATTTGAATTACTTTATGATATATGAGAATGTTATCACTGCATAATTAAGTTTAGAATCTATATATGCAACTGGGCTGCAACTTATTGAAGAAATAAACAAAGGTATCTAGTAGAATTGGCATACTAAATTCTCCTGCAATTGTTGGATAGTATTTGAACATCTTTTTTTTTTTTTTTTTTTTAAGAAAGTGGGAATTCCCACCAATTTCATAAAAAACACACAGAGTCAACTGGTAAACAGCTCCAAATTTCTGGAACTGTACCAGTATAGTTCTTACAATAAAGACGTGAAAAAGACATGGCACCGGACAAGCTAAACAACCAAACGCTCTTGACATTAAGAAAATCAGCCCCTAAACATTACCAAAATAAATAGTACGTCTTTGCCGAATTGCATAAAATTAAGTGCTCTGTTACAATATTTATTAGAAAAAAAAAACGCGTTGGACCAATCGGTGATTTCTGAAACAAATATCCTATGTATGTTTCTTCTATGCCGCAGTTATGCATGTCTAAATGCAAACTTCAATACGTAGGCAATACAAAGTAGTTATGTTATGTTATGCTATGCTATGCCCCTGCCCCAGTATTATTTGAGCTTTGAGCGTGCAGAACTGCAGAACCTATTTGAACGGTTGAGATTTTCCAAAATGTCACACAAAATATGAGATATCTCAGAGGATGAGATCATGCGAATTAGTTCGACATGCGCGCTCACACAGCAGCATTTTTCCTGGATTTATTACGAAAACTACTTTTGCTTGGATGTATGTTGTAGCTCATAACGACCCATTATAATGCACATTTGACCCCCTGTATGATATTTCATATGGAGATCGTCACAATTATTTTACAAATCGCAGCAGTTTCCTAGAAATTTGCATGCTGCGATTATATGCATGCCTAACCGGTTACACACAAATTTACAGAGTATGTATTAATAGACAGAAAATTACGATGTAAAAAATGTAACAAAATAAGTAGAATATTATATAGTCTTGCTGAACCTTTATGGGATTTATTATTGATAAATTTTATTTTTGGGCTAAACATTTTTAATTAGAATTAAATAAAACCCTACATTTTGTGGGCTCTACGGCTCTACGCTAAACCCTATCTAATTAAGCTCATCATGTATAAATTACGGTGGCTCCGCTCTCAGTCTCTCTAATTCTCTTGCTTTAAAATTCTTGAGCAATTATTACTAGAGTCCATAAAAGTCACCGAAGCGTTCAATTTTCATCTTCAGACGAGAAGAGGTCTAACAATTGCAGCTAACGCACAAGGTATGTCTCAATTTCTAATCATGCTAAATAGATTTAGTTTTTTTTTTTTTTTTTGTCAATATATTTTTGTTTATGGATCATGTTCGCGCGCCGTGCAAGTAAGAATTTCAATCTAGATTGTATTTTAGTTTTTTCTTTAGTAGTAGTGTGGAATCCTAGAATTCAGTCTCTTTATCTCGCTGTTTCCAAAATCAATTTGAATAAATTACACAAGAAGCCTCAGTTTATTCTTTTTTCCTGGGAATCATTTACCTATCTACTTGTAAAAAAGTTTATTCCCTTGTCACACCTTGGTTTGCATCCCCTAGAATTTTGGTTTTCTACATTTTAGCGCAATAGTCAAATTTGAGGCCTTCCATTATATGATGAAAATCTCAATACATAAGTAGACTTTATTTTCGTAGAACTCAATTATTATCGGTCATAGTTAAATACATTTAATGAAAGAACCTAGATTTAGTATGGATGTGAATATTATTGTGTCTGTGTCAATTGGTGTATCCCAATCAGTTTTTAGACTTTGCTTGTGGTATTTATGTCTTGTTCCTGTATGTGCATGAACACGTACGTATGTTATCTTCAAATTTTTACTGTGCTTATGACTGTACTGGTAGACATGTGTATTCATGTCAGTATATATAAACACCTCAAAGAAATATCTTACAGCTGTTGTTTATTCAAAAAATATTTTGATAAGTATAAAGGGCAAATTTTCTGTGATGACTTCAATATAGCATCCCAAAAAATATTATTTTGTGATGCTTGAAAGGAATTGTGTGAGAAAATCAATTGTTCTGCTCACTCTAACTTTGAGATATACATATTGTTGCTTTACAAAATATACTATATATATATATCACTGATAACGTTTGCGAAACAATGTGTCAACTGTTTTAAGAGTCAAAAAATCCTGGTAGTAATGGTTTTAGACTTTACTTTTTGGTGTTTATGTCTTGTTCCTGTATGTACATGCACGGAGATATATGTATCTTCAAATTTTTGCAGTGCATTTGATTGTATTGGTAGACTGCATTCATGTCAGTACATCTGAAGACCTCAAAGAAATATTTTACAGCTGTTGTTCAATAGTTTTTTTTTGTGATGACTTCAATATAGCATCCAAAAGAATATTATTTTTGTGGTGCTTGAAAGGAATTGTGTGAGAATATTAATTGTTCTGTTTGCTTTAACTTTGAGATATACTTATTGTTGTTTTGCAAAATATATTATTTATATCACTAATAGTATTTGCATAACTCTGTCTCAACTGTTTCAAGAGTCAAATTAATATCCTGAAAGTAAAGTTTTAGACTTTACTTTTTGGTGTTTATGTGTTTGTTCCTGTATGTGCATGAACTTAGCTATATGTATCTTCAAATTTTTGCAGTGCGTTTGATTGTACTGGTAAACTGTGCATTCATGTCAGTATATCTGAAGACCTCAGACAAATATTTTATAGCTGTTGTTCATTCAAAAAATATTTTGATATGTATAAAGGGAAAGCTTTTTGTGATGACTTCAATATAGCATCCCAAAGAATATTATTTTTGTGATGCTTGAAAGGAATTGTATGAGCAAATTAATTGTTCTGTTCGCATTAAATTTGAGATACACTTATTTTTGCTTTACAAGATATATTATATATATGTCACTAATAGTGTTTGCGAAACTTTGTGTCAACTGTTCCAACAGTCAAATTAATTTACAAAATTTAATATATATATACCGCTAATAGTGTTTGCGAAACTTTGTGTCAACTGTTCCAAGAGGCAAATTAATAATACCCTGATAGTAGATTAACCATCTTCAAGAGAAAACTAAAGTCAAAATTTTAAATCAATATGATTGTTATGCTTTTTTGGGAAGTCCTTTATTCATGCCATCAAATCATGTTGAGCAGCTCTTTTTTTTTTTTTTTCTTTTAAATTTGTAATTCATAGTCGTAAGAAACTGGTTATTTAAAAATAACATGTAATTCATTCAGAGGTCTTACTATAAATGATAGATATAGATATATAGAATTACTTGCTTTTAGTGTATCCAAGCAAGACACAGAGAAGGGAAGAACTTGATATGTAGGCCATGCTTCAAGATGGCTTTTTTTTTTTTTTTATTCTCGCTAATAAAACATAAATTTAGCAATAGAATAGTCAATTATGCTATGTTTTCAGTTACCACTTGTATATATACTCTGCAACAGCACGAACCACTATGTATTCTTTTACCATTAAAGCCCCTGGAAAAGAGAACAATTCATGTAGTGTAATGACTTTTGAATATAGATAATTATAATTTGTTGATATAAATTATTTTATATATCTTTTTTTACATGATCTTCCATTAGTAAATGAATCTACATAAACCAAACAGGTATATTTCTTCTGAATAAAGATATAATGGTTTGATATTACATTATTGTTCTCTTGTTCAGGTCTTGACAAAAGAGGCTAATTAAGTACTCTCTATTTCCATAAATGCTCAGGATGGGTGGCATGCTCAAAGATATAATGCGATGAGTGGCATGCTCAAACGTCAGTATGGGTGGTTTAGGAAATGAGGAGTTGGGTGTGGCTTTGCTCCACCTATCTTTGTACAGTTGGCACGCCATGCCTTGCTATACTTCAGCACTTCCTTTCCTAATGTTGATGGTATATACGTGCCTCCTTTCCTCTTTATATAATTTTTCAGTTTATGAACATTACATTGAACGATTTAATTTTAAATGCCAGATATTTGCTTCAAGTGATCCATGGCATATCATACTTCTTTTGCATACTCGTTCCACCAACATGGCATTATTGTGTTAGGTGTGTGCTTCCTCCACTCAGGTTTGGACAGTTGGCATGAGATGCCTTACTAAACTCTGGTTTTTTCCTTTCCTAATTTTGATAGATTGTCCTCACGTCCTTTCCTTCTTATTAATTTTTTTTTTCAATTGATTAGCAGAATACAAATTCTTTGAGTTTGACAGAGATTTTCTAGTCTCTTCTCAGGGTTTTTCAATGGATTCTACCATCAGCAATAACCTCCGCGGTCAACAAGACGAACAGCATGTAAGATTCCTGATATGTTTGATTTATTTATCTTTTTTTTTTGTATGATCTGAATTTTTTTTTCTTTTTTCCTTTTTAATTTCTATTTCTCTGTTTATTTATTTATTTTTATTGTCAGATTGGTAGATCAACATGTGTGGTGCAAGGAGAGGTGGAAGCTGCTGAGAGCTCAAGGGGTCAAACAGGTGGTCGGAATGAGAAAAAACCGCAATTGAAGAAATGTATAAAAAGATGAAAGATATATTGGCAATCAATAATGTTAAGGTTGGTGAGCCGGTATGGGCAAAGGCTGGCAAGCTAGGGATGTGAAATATCCGGAAGGAACGAAACCGCAGGGATCTTCTCTTCACGGGAGAGTGGCAATGCCACAACTCTTATGGAGATTAGGAGTGAAAACACTTTGTAAGGGATATTAGGCTAGTTAGCTAGGAATGTGATTTTAAATTTAGTGTTGTTTATTTTTCTCCCTTCTTCTCTATTTTTATGTTGTACTTTGTTTCCCCTCTCAAATCACACATCTCCTTGACTCCTTGTAACTCTCTTTTTATTATTAATAAAATTTTAAGTAGGCGAAGTCTACTTTTGTCATCTGTGTTGTGTCCTGCTGATTGTATTTGCTAACTGTTATTATTCTTTGTATTAATTATATTATAGATTAAATCTCTTTATGCTATGTTAGTGCTACTTTGATTAATTGAGCAAATGTGTTTCTAAAAGTTATAATTAGATGAGGATTATGTTGTATATAAAATTAATCAAATCCTTTACATATATTTCTGAAATTGATCATAAATATGAATGAGATACGAAGGAAGTCCAAAATAACTAAATCAAGGTGCCAAGAAAGACCTGTTAGAATATTCAGTTATTCTATTAAAGTTAGAATATTTAGTTATTCTATTTCTATAACCTATTTATGGAATTCCTATTTTGAGTAACATATTTATTAAACATATCCATTTATATATGTATATATATTTTTGGAGAATGGTTACATGAATTATAATTGGATATCTATTTATGGATTAACCACCCACTCATTCCCACTTATATCGTTGATGGATAGAATGAGTGTTGGGTATAAATAAGAGTTCTGGCTGATCCTCTCTCTACATCTACTCACATACAACCATTAAAAGGATTTTGCTCTCCATTAGCAAAAGTGAAATAGAGCGAGAGAGAGAAATCGACCCGGCGCAGCCTTGAAGGATCTAGGGTTTGCGATCATCGTTGAAGTACTTGCTTGTTGACCACCATGAATGCTAAAGGTACGCTTATGTATTATGTTTTAATTTAATTATAGTATTTAATGTAATATCATGTTGTTTCAAGTTCTTGAGATCTTTAATGGTCTTTTGCTCTTATGATGCATTTTCTAATGCATAATAAAAGATGATCAAAGTGCTTATGTTCATGTAGTAATTTTACTTACAAGACCAAAATCAAAAGATGCTTCCTGCTAACTTCGCTATAAATAGTGACTCAGTTCTTAAACTCATCACCATCAAACATCCGTTTTACTGTCCTTTTTCTGATCTTAGCAACCTTTCCCTTTACAAAACTTCTAAAGAACAACTCTGTACAATTCCAGAAGGAACCTAACCTTGACCCTAGTGGTGAAAGGCATAACGACTGGTAGCTGGTAGGTGCTATATATATATGCTGATAAAAGACCCCAGTTAATCTTAATCTGATAGAGAAAAATTACCAGAAACATGGAAGCGTGTTCACTATAAAAGTGCTTGGGCAGAGTGTCAGTGTGCACAATAATAATTCCGTATATAATAAAATTGGAAAATGAGATCAATACTGCAGCATCTCTGGTCTCAACCCTTTCCTTAGGAACTGGAATTGTTGCCGTCATGTTTCTATCGGCACTTCATAAGCAACAGTTGGTTCAAAAATCAGTACCGTGAACTTGAACAGCTCCTCTTGGCTAAGTTTAGATTCAGGAGCCAAATAAAAGTGCCTCAACACCTCTGGCCCAATCAGCATTGTGACACTGCCGAAGTACTTTTATAGGGAACACGCTTCCATGTTTCTGGTAATTATTCTTTATCAGATTAACAGGGACTTTTATCAGTGCCAGTGGCTATCCCTTCACCACTGGTGGCAAGTTTGGGTTCCTTCTGGAGTAGTATAGATCTAAAATTGAATATTTCTTTAGAAGATTTGTAAAGGAGAAGTTTCCTAAGATAAAATAAAAGGGCAGTCAAAAGGATGTGTAAACCATGGTATATAACAGGAGGTGAATAAGAGGAAATAATTTGATGGTGAATGAGTTTAAGAACTGATGAGTCTGTATTTATAGCAAAGTTAGCAGGACGCATCCTTTCCCAGATAGTCTATTTTCATTTGATTAGATGCAATAGTGGAATTATAATAATTAATATTCAATGTTGTCACACACAATGATCTCATTGATAATTCTCTATTCTTCAGTCTTCGGGAGTAACTGAGCGCTACGAGACCAATTTAATCTACATGCTATATCTACATGCTCAATTTAATCCATCTTGGCATTTTTTAAACCCTCAGATCATGCAATTATGCCTGATCTATTTTACCTTATTTCACAAATTACTGCTATTTACCCTTGCCAAATATGAATACTTTCCTAAAACATGAACAGAATGTCACTCTATGTACTGAAAGGCAGCAAACTGTTGCATTTCAAGGGCATTAATTTGAAATTGCTCAATAGAAAACGTAAGTATGTAGGCTTCACTGGAAAGAAGCTAACCTACATGACTACAACATAAATACACATTAATCATACCATCCTGTAGTTGTAATATGCAACACATATATGATAAAATTATTCATAATAATCATTTATATTACCCAAGGAGGCAATGATACAGAGACTTGCTTATATATAAGAGCAAAGAGCCATTTCTTATACAGAGACTTGCTCAATCTGATTTTCATTTACAGATAGGGAATGAAAATTAGAATTGAAAATTGAAATATCCTTAATTCATAATTCAGATAGAACTTTGATCATGACTTGGCGCGGGCAATACAGAGCTTCCAGTTGAACGGCCATAGGAAGCTCCAAGCCGGCACCTTCTGTCATATCAACAAGCTTATTTCCGACTCTTTCCCAGTCAAAGCACTGGATCATGGTCCCTAATATCATAAACATTTTGCGCATTGCGAGTGCTTCTCCTGGGCACCTTTTCCTTCCCATGCCAAATGGTATCATCCATTTCTTATCCGCATTTCCTTTCTCAAACCTCTCAGGCTTGAACTTTGTGGGTTCGTCCCAGATTTCAGGGCTCCGTTGAATATGGTAGACATTTACCAGAAGCATTGTTCCTGGTGGTATTTCGTAACCACCGATAGTTACTTCTTTGCTTGATTCATGGGGCACGAGAAGCGGTCCTGATGGGTAGATCCGCAAGGTCTCGTTGAGAATGTGCTGGAGGTAAGGAAGGTTGGTCATGTCAGATTCTTCTATGAGTCTCTCATTCCCGACATGTGTATCAATTTCTGATACTGCCTTCTTGAGTATGTATGGATTGTTAAGTAGCCCATACTAAGGTAGTGGTTGAGGTTTCAGATCCTGCGAGCAACAAGTTCTGTTTGAAGATGGATAATGAACAAAATTTAGTACCAAGCACAGAAATGAGTAATTTCCATCAGGAGACAATCTATTGCATCATTGTATACTAGGTGAGTGGGTACTTTTGGTACTTTAAACAAATGCATTTCGATTTTGGTCAACTTAACTATATGCATTTTCTTGATAGGTAAATTTCAATGGTCAGCAAACTGAAGTTTCTCGTCTAGGGTAATGATTTTGTGGTTTGTGTTGGGGTTTTGGTTATTATCTTTTACACTCTTGAATTGACAAGCTCTATACTCAAGTTATCTTGGTCTTTTGATGCAATGATGCCTATTCTGGAATTTCGGCTTTTGGATATTGGCCTGCTTTTTTTGCTTACTGCTGGTAGGGTCTTGCAATCTTTGGGTTGTACATGTGGCCTGTAGTATGATGCAGAACCTTTTTTTTTTTATTTTTTCTATTTATTCCGAGTGTTCATATGTACAGGAAAGTGTCTATTATATGGACAATTTTCTTAAATTACAAACAAAAGACTTGGCACTTACTGTGCAAATATTTCGGATAACTGAATTACTGTACTTCTCAGGATCATCTTTCTGCAGCTCTAGCATTCTGGCAATCATGGTCTCCCTATTCTCAGCTCCTTCTTGCTTATGCTCGTCGATCAACTTCTGTGCCATCATTTCATTCACATCTGTCACCACCCTCATCCTCTTCATGACCCCTTTCAAATCAAGCATTCTAAAAATGGGCACAAAATCATCTATATTGGTGCCTCCGTTCAGCTCAAACCAACCCTCAACGGCTTCTTTGTACTGCTTCATTTCCTCTAAGTTTTCTACGTTGTCACCACAGAACCGCCTTCCGGCTATCATCATCATGATCACATTCAGCATTAACTCGAAAAGGAAATTCTTCAATTGGAGCTTTACAAAGCCGCTAGATCTTTCAGTTTGGTTGTAAGACTGAAAGAGCTGACGGGCCATGTCTCGGACCTCCCGGGCCCGGATACCTGAGGAGGCTTGGAGTCTTTGGTTTGATAGAAGCTCCAGTGCTGCAATCTGGCGCACATTGCGCCAGTATGAACCATAGTTGGTCATGCCAATTATGTTGGGCAGCATGACAGATGGCAACTGGGGTCGATTTGCAAACGCCACATCATGTGTTGTGAAGCACTGCTCTGCCAAGGTGTGAGAGGAGATGATCAGAGCTGGACGGGAGCCGAAGCGAAGTAAGGTGGCCGGGCCATAACGATTTGATATACCGACAAGTGCTTGGTGTAGAGGCGGCTTCAGGAGATGCAGGTGGCCGAGGACCGGCAGTGCGGGCGGGCTTGGTGGGAGTTTCCTCTTGCTGTTTTTATTGATAATAGAGAAGAGGGTTTTGATGACAAAAAGAATGGCAACAGTGAGAAGGATGGTCTGGAAGGAAAAAATATTCTCCATGGAAAAAGATGTAGACACTTTCGATCTATGACTCTCTGTAATTAGCTAGGGGAGTACTAGACGTTTTATAGGTAGCTTTGGTGGGGGGCGGGGGAGGGAGTGCATGTATATTGGAAAAAAATTCTGATGTTTTTACTTTTTTTTTTTTTTGCATGTATTTATATGTTCATTTCTTAGGCTTACATGTCTGATCTAGGCCCTAAGAGTTAATTTAATTTCTCACCAGTCTGTTAAATTTTCTGATCTTGAGTAATTTATTAGATGCATTCTTGATGGGTCCAAGTTAAGTCATGATCATGTATGCAGGACGTTTTTGTTAGTCTTATTTTATTATTAACATATACATATATATATGTTAGTCATTACTGATTTTTCTTCTACTCTAATATTATGTACGTATTTTGAATACCTTTTAGTTCCCAAGTTGTTATTTTACGGTGATTTTTTAAATTTTGGATTTATATATATCAAAGTCGACGTACGTGATGTGTGTGTATATATATATATATATATATATGCAACTGAATATCAAGTTCTTAGATGTGCAGGTTGTGACCCTTTCAGGAGCCTTAGATATTTGCATTGGTCGTATTAATTTTCCAAGCATTTGATATTTCCCTTGATCGAAGAATGATGTCATTTTTTTTAGATTGGAACATCTTATAAGTATATATACCTACCTGTCTTTGGTGAAGCAATGGGCTAGGACCAGTGATCCATTACTAAAAGTGTCTATATATATATAATTGCAAGCCAAAACAGGACTTGTTCCAAGTAACAAATTTTGCTCACGTAGCCTCTACGTACCAAAGAAAACAGGACTTGATTCGTGCTGTGATTTGCGTATTATATGCTGTGATTCACGTGTTCTATGCTGTGATTAGCTTATAAAAAATTTAGTACGGCACGGCATGTCATGCGAAAGATCCGGTCACGGCACGTAATCATGCGAGTCACGTGTAATTAAAACCGTTAGGTGTTAATTAAATGATAAATCTTGAATAAATTAACTTAAATTATGAAAAAATAGTTAAACGTGAGAAACGTGACCAGTTATGTTTGAACACGGCATGCGAATAGTCACAATATGCAAGTCATGCCGAGTTACAGCGTGACTTGCATGCTATGACGTCTATTCGCGTGCCGTGATCACCCCTCAACATTTTAGTGACAGCACAGATCACTATTCACTTGGTCATGATACGACACAGCACGAGAGTCACGGAGTGTTAGTCGTTTTTCCACTCTATCCGTCACAAGATGGCTCAGTCTTGTAGATGGCTCCACGTAATAAAATAAGAAATAGAAAAAGTAGCCAACTTCGTCAGGGACAGACGACGTCGACTCCATTAGAAAATGCCTCCTTTTCAAAATCATGGACAGTTACTACATCTTTATCACGTGGCAAGCTACTCTATGTTATTCTCCTGTCCACTGTTACCAACTAATTGACATACCAACTGATCAGATTTCGACCGTTCTTACTTCCAAGTTATCCAGATCCCCGATATCCGTAATATATGTTTCTGACCGTTCGATGTCGACTCAATGGCAAAGATCTTTGGTAAAAAAATGATTTTTTCTTTCTTTGTTGGAGAGGAGATGAACTTAATTAACACCCGGCATGTGTCCATATCACGACGAGAATCATGCATTATGTACTAATTAATGTCGCTGCTTTAAACGTGCGCTGCTAAAATAAAATGCCTAAAACGTACTAGTTATTAGTAAGATATTTTACTATCTTCCTCTTCTCCTCCGTCACTTAATCATCAGTAGGGGCTCGTAACTGTCTCCAGCAGGTGGCAACATATAATATTTAGCATTACTATTTATTACGTAGCATTCATCACCAAAATTTTTTTAGTTAGTACTCCAATAATTCGAAATTAAACAACTATCACCCAAAAAATTTGAAATTCAAAAGTTACCATCCACGCACTCTAGAAACATGGACCAAATTTGACTGATGCGCACCCTAAGAAAGGGCACCAATTTGGTGCTCTAGCTGGGGGCACACACTAGCTTGCGCACCAAGTGTGTGTGTTTTTTGTTCTGTTTTTTTTTTTTTTAAATTTGTTTTGAAATGTTGAATTTTATTTGTTGTAATTTTATTTTTGTTAGAATTAGACAGAAAACTAAAAATTAGCTAGTTATAACTAAAATGTTGTACTAAATCAATAAAAATGTACGTTGGATGTTATACGTATTTTCATACAAAAATAAAACTAGCTAATTTTTAGTTTCTTTGTCTAATTCTAACGAAAATAAAATGATAGCAAACAAAATTTAAAATTCCAAAACAAAATTCAAAATTCCAAAAGTTCAAAACATAAAGAACATAACAAAAAAAAACACTTGGTGCGCACTCTGGGATGGGGCATCAACTGGTGCGCACCCTCCCGCTGGAGCACCAAATTGGTGTCCTTCCCTAGGGTGCACACCAACCAGGTTTGGTGTGCACCCCCAGAGCACGTGGGTGGTAACTTTTGAATTTTAGAATTTTAGATGGTGGTTGTTTAATTTTCAATTATTAGAGTGCTAACTAAAAAAATTTCGACATTCATTATATTAGCATTATTAATTTTTACTTGATAAATTTATCATTTAGGTTTAAGGATTTTTATCATTACGAATGATTAGCCAACCAAGAGGTATTGCACTGTTGTAGCCCCAAATAGTGTTGTTTTTGAGTTAGAATTATATTTACATGTATTTCTAATTTTGCTTTATTAGATTTTTAAACTAATACTTGAGCTAATTTCTAGAGTGATTTTACACCTAGGGGTAAGAGTAGATTATGAATAAGTGACTATTTATTTATTAGGTAAGAATAGAATACGTTGTGATTAATTTTAAGTGGATATGAATAGAAAAATATCTCCATATAATTCGTACGGTATTAATTAATTGAAAATCCTAGTTACATGTGGACAGTTTTAATCAAATAGGAACTGTAGAGGGATTAAAGGGAGATCTATATATTATATTTTCTGACTTTGGGGAGTGATCGTAAATAACTTTAATTTATATTAGAAAGTGGCTAACAGCCCCAACACTAATCTCCCAAATATCAGCCAAATTTATAGGATATATTATGGGCTTTTCAAGGAGAGGTAATACCTCCATGTTTGGTTGACCTAAAGCTAAGGAGGCTTAAATTGATTATTCCAACTTATAGGTTGGTATAAATTATTCATGTTTGGTTGAGATCTAAAGTTAAATCATAGCTTAAACTATTCTTTGTTTGATTAGAATTGGTGGAAGACTAAAGTTTTGAAAGTCTAAATTGATTAATTATTTATAATAAGATGCTAATTATATTATATTAATATATTAATAATAACTGTAATATATTATATATTATTATAAAATTTATTTAATATATTAATAATATAAAATATTAATTATATATTAATAATAAAATACTAATTATATAATTATAAATTAATAATAATTAATAAAAAGATACTAATTATATAATCTTATTAAAATAATTATTTAATGTATTAACAATAGAAAATATTAATTATATAATTATATAGAGGAGGGATCGGATTACACCTCATTTTTGGTGACATCGGGTGACAATGTCCATTTTTTAAATTTCAAAATCCAAATAGTCGATCCAAATCGTTCAATATGATGGATATATTAAGAGTAACTTGGAAATCAAATTTTACATTTTTCTGAATTTTTTTACTATTTATTAAGTATTTAACAAAATCGCTATATTCAGATAGTTGAATTTTTGAACCCCTCTGAATAAACCCAAAAAAAATTCAGAAAAATGTAAAATTTGATCTGCAAGCACATTTTAACATATCCATCAAGTTGAATGGTTTGGATCGACTGTTTGGACTTTGAAAATGGACGGTGTCATCCGATGTCACTAAAAAACGGTGTCATTTGATTCCTCCTCAATTATATATTAATAATAAGATACTAATTATATAATATTAATATATCAATAACAACTATAAAATATTATAATATTATTATAATAATGATTTACTATATTAACAATATTAATTATTAATTATAAATTAATAATAATTATTAATAATAAGATACTAATTATATAATATTTAATAACAACTATAATATATTGTAATATTATTTTAATAATTATTTAATATATTAACAATATAACATATTAATTATATAATTACATATTAATAATAATTATGAATAATAAAATATTAATTATATAATATTAATATATTGTAATATTATTATAATACTTATTTAGTATATTAACAATGTAGAATATTAATTATATAATTATATATTAATAATAAGATTCTAATTATATAATATTAATATATTATTACAATATTATTATGATAATTATTTAATATATTACTAATTTAACATATTAATTATATAGTTATATATCGTTAATAAGATACTAATGACACAATATTAATATATTAATAGAGGAGGGATGAGATGACACCCTTTTTTGGTGACATCGAATGACACCGTGCATTTTCAAAGTCCAAATAGTTGATCCAAACCGTTCAACTTGATGGATATGTTAAATGTGCTTGCAGATCAAATTTTATATTTTTCTGAATTTTTTTACTATTTATTAAGATGGGTACAAAAATTCAACGGTCTGAATATAGCGATTTTGTTAAATACTTAATAAATGGTAAAAAAATTCAGAAAAATGTAAAATTTGGTCTGCAAGAACATTTTAACATATCCATCAAGTTGAACGGTTTGGATTTTCAAAACTTTAAAAATGCACGATGTCATTCGATGTCACCAAAAAAGGATGTCATTTGATCCCTCCTCATATTAATAATAACTATAATATATTACAATATTATATAATAATTATTTAATATATTACCAATATTACATAATAATTAATAATGAAAGAATATTAATTATATAGAGGTTCAAATGCCTCCATTGTTGTGCCTCAATTTTTAAAAACTTTAATAACTCAAAATTTATATCTTAAAATTCAAAATAAAACCGTTGGATATGATCTACATCATTTTATTTATGCACATATAAAAAATTATGGCATTTTAACTTTGTTTTGATTGTCATCTTGAGATTGTAAAAATGTATACAAATATGAATAATTTCTAGACGTTGATTTTTCAACTTATTGATTCATATAAAAAAATAATCAAAATGTGATAATTTTTTATGGGCACATAGAGAAAATAACATAGATTACATCTAACGGTTTTATTTTGATGTTTAAGTTTTAAACTTTAAGTTATTTAAGTTTTTAAAAATGAAGACATGATGGAGGCACAAAAAATAGAGGCATTTGAACCCTCCTCAATTATATATTATTATTATTATAGTAAATATATAATATATTAACAATATAAGATATTAATTATACAATTTTACACTAATAATAGTTATTAATAATAATATGCTAATTATATTCAAATAAAATATTATTATAATCATTCAAGTTAGGCCACGAGATAGAATAAAAATTAAACCACTATGTAAGGTAGTTTAATTTAGGCCAGACTAAAGATCAGCTTATGCTATTTAATCCAGTTTAATTAAGACACGTTTGATGAAATAACGAGACCTAAACTCCTTATTCTACCTTTTAGGCCACAATCAAACATGATGCATAATGAATAGTGATAATTGAGTGTGAATCCATACTAAAATAGCCGTTATAATAAAGTTTGATCCCCTGTATGATATTTTATGCGGAGATCGCCACAATAAATTTGAAAAATCGAGTAATTAAGACATTAGTTAGCTTGCGAGTCTGCGAGTACCTGCTTAACCGGTTACATAAGAAGTTACAGAGTATTATAGACAGAAAATCTCGATGTGTACTGTTAGTTTGGTCCTGGGAAAAATATTGCGAAGCAGATTATTATATAGTCTTGCTGAACTTTTATGGGCTTAATAATTGACGATTTTGGGCTAAGCATTTTTAACTACAACTCAATAAAACCGTTCATTTTATGATTCTACGGCGCTAAACCCTAGATTCATCATGTATAAATTATGATAGCCCCCGTGATCTCTCTCTCAGTCTCTCTTGCTTTGCTTTGCTGCCTCCATTTTCTCAACCTTCTATTAAAATTCTCGAGCAATTTTAATCCTAGATTCCATGCAAAAATATCAATATCTTCTACTGAAGGGTTCAATTTTCATCTTAATCAGAGAAGAGGACTACATTTGCAACTCACACAAGGTTTGTTCCAATTCCTAATCATGCTAAATCAATAGATTTACTTTTTCTTTTTTGTCAATATCTTCTTGTTTATGGATCATGTTCGCTGTGCAAGTAAGAATTTCAATGTAGAGTAAATTTTAGTTGTTTTTAATAGGAGTGTGTAAAACCCTAAAAATCGTTTCTTCATCTTGCTGTTTCCAAAATGCCTGCCAGAGATCAATTTGAACAAATTGCTCTGAGGCCTCCTGAGAATCATTATTTATTTTTAGAACTAGGAGTGAAACGATTTTTCCTATCTACTTGTAAAAAGTTTATTCCCTTGTCACACTTTGGTTTGCATCCCCTAGAATTTTGGTACATTTAGTACAATTGTCAAATTCGAGGCCTTCCATTTTATGGGTGAAAATCTCAATACACAAGTAGTCTTTATTTTTGCAAAACTCATGATATTGGTCACAGTCAAATACATTTAATTAAAGAACCTAGGTTTAGTATATAGTATAGTCAAATACATTTAATTAAAGAACCTAGGTTTAGTATATAGTATATACGGATGTGAATTCAATTGTGTCTGTGTCAAGGAATCAAATCTGCTGCTTTTCTGAATCTAACCGTTCAAATTTGTTGAGATTTGTGCATAAAATGGTTTCTTCATAGAGATATGTGAATATAAAATTTTGAACGGTTAGATTCGGAAAAGCAGCAAGCTGCTTTTCTTATAAAAAAGCAGCAGATTGATATCCCTGTGTCAATTGGTGTATGCCAATCAGTTTTAAACTTTACTCATATTTTGTTCCTTTCTGTGCCTGCATGCATATGTATGGGTTTTTTTTTTTTTTGATGGTTGTTGGTAAATTGCCGATAACAAATATATTGATAAAAGAAGATTTAATTACAATATATATTTACAATATTAATCTTGTTCCTCTGGTTAATTCACACAATAAACCTAAAGAACCCCATATCCCCTTAACCTAACCATTATCCAACCACCTCTCAATCTCAAGTGTTGTGTCATTGATTAAGCGGGACACCTGTTTGTGCTTATCCGTAAACAACTTTCTGTTTCTCTCTCTCCATAAAGCCCAAGAGGCTCCTGCCCAGATTACATTTCAGCATATTCTATGTCTCAGTGACAATTGAATGCCAGTTTGTAACCAGGCCTCTTCAATACTGGAGTGCCCTTGTAAATTTATGTTATAGTGCCCCATTAATCCAAGCCAAAATGTTGATGCATATCCGCAATTCCACATTAAGTGATCTCTCGTTTCCATAGTTGTGCTTGAGCATAAATGACATCCCACTTGCACTTGGCAACCCCTTGAGTGTAGGACCTATTGCGTTAGGATTTTATTATCAAGCATAAGCCATAGGAAGATTCTCACTTTCATCGAAATTTTAATCTTCCACAGCGCTTTCTGCGAAGCTGAAACGACTCCACTGTGATGCATTGCTCGGTATGCCGATGCACATGAGAACATGCCCGAAGTTGTCCATCGCCGCCTCTTAACCCCCCCTTCTAGTTTGATTGATGCTGAGCAAAAGGGTAGTAATAAGCTTATGTCCTTAGCAAAAAAAGATGAGTGAGGACCTAGCATGGCCATGTGGTCTGCCACCCGGACTCCATGCAGTAGTCGTAATATTTCTGGCCATAGACCACCTCTACCACTCTCCACCGCCCATATCCACTTAGCAAGCAGAGCCTCGTTCTGACACCTCAGATCAATTATCCCAAGGCCCCCATTGATTTTGAGCGCACACACTTTCTCCCAGTTCACCAGGCAGTTAATTCCTTTACAAGTGTTATTACCTTTTCATAAGAAACTTCTTCTCATCCTGTCAATGTGCTTTATGACTCCAACCGATAGTCTAAATGCCTGCATGTAGTGCAGTGGCATTGCTGACATTACCGCTTTTACGAGAGTTATTCTTCTACCTCCATATGACAAAAGGTTGGAAGTCCATCCTTCCATTTTCTGCTGGATTGCCGCCAACATCGGTTGGAAATCCTGCTTCCTCGGTTTCTTGACCGCTAAAGGCAACCCTAGATATCTGATAGGCAACTGAGTTGGCGGTGATGAGAGAATTCGTTGAATGATTTGTATTAGATTATCTGGAATTGAAATAGGGACAAAACTGCTCTTATCTCTGTTGATCTTTAGTCCCGTAAGCTCCGTGTATACATCAAGCACATAGTGTATAATTTTGAGTGTGTTGGGTTGTGCCTCGCTTATAATTAAGGTATCATCCGCATATTGTATGATTTGTGGATGCAATCCAGCTGACGATTGCTGAATTGGAGTTGTGTTTTGCATAAAACTGTTGAGGCTATCCGCAACCAATATGAAGAGCATTGGAGATAATGGATCGCTCTGCCGCAGGCCCCTTTTATGATTGAAAAAGCTCGTTTCAGTTCCATTTACCCTTATCGCCGAAGATGAAGAGTTTAAGATGTTTAGTGTAGCAAATGTCCATCGCAGAGAGAAACCTCTCAATGAGAAGATTCATGAGGAAGCACCAGTCTACTGTGTCGAAGGCTTTTTCGAAGTCAACCTTATACATGATTGCTGGTAGCTTGTTTTTTATGCAGAAGTTCAATATTTCCCTTGCCGCGAGAAATGACTCCATCAGGGATCTGTCTTTCACGAAAGCCGTCTGATTGTGTGAAATTAGACTTGTCAATCGTGGTTGAAGTCTATTTGCCAGGACTTTGGTTAGAATTTTTGCAATGATGTTAATTACACTAATCGGCCTATAGTCCGTTACCCTTGTCGGATTAACCTTCTTTGGTATTAGGGTGATAGCTGCCCTGTTCAATCCCTTAATGTGTACCTTGTTCTCATAGAAATGTGAAATTAGGTCTATTATGTCATCCTTTACCGTTAGCCAAAAAGCCTGGTAGAATTCTATTGGGAGGCCATCTGGCCCGCTTGCCTTCCCCTTTGGCATGTCATTGATTGCCACTTTTACCTCAGTTTTCAAGATAGGTGCATCCAGGTCGCTAAGCTCCTCCCTAAATGCTTGCCCCAGCTTTCCTGACAAGTTAAATGGCCGCGGTTGTTGAATTTTACAGCCCAGCGTACCTTTGAAGTGTTGTCGTAGGTAAGCTGGTAACTGCGTAGGGAGAACCTGATGACCATCCTCTGTGATTACGGTGTCCATTGAATTTGCATTTTTCCTTTCATTCACAATTGCATGGAAATATTTCGTGTTTTTGTCCCCTAATTTGAGCCAGACAGATCCCGATCTCTGCTTCCACTTCTCTTCTTTTATTGCTGCGAGTCTGAAGATGTGTTCTCTGAGTCGAATCCTAAGTGTAAACTCGACCGTGTTCAATTCCCTTAGTTCCTCCATCCTATCTAGGGTCTGTAAGACCCATTTGGATCTGGTTAGATATGATTCCATCTTTGTAAATTTCCTCTGAGACCACATCGTTAGCTCTTTTTGGACTCGTGCAATTTTCTTTTTAATTCTGATGGCTGGATTACGGACCGTGATGCTACCCCATGCTCTCTCTACTACCTCCTTTAGGTCGCCATACTTAGCCAGAATGTCTCAAATTTGAAATGCCTCTTATGCGGGTTTCGGTGTGGTTTGATTTTTAGTATGAGTCATGTATGATCTGATGCTGTTGCTGGTAAATCCACGAGATCGTACGAGGCTCCTATTTCATTCCAATGTCCCGAGATTAGGACCCTGTCCAGCTTTGAGAATGTCGGGGAGGGTCTTTTATTTGACCATGTAAAAGCACGGCCTTGCAGGGGAACTTCTATGAGACTCATGTCATTAATAAAGTTGTTAAAGCTCTGCATTGTACCTAGGTTCGGGTTAGAAGATGTGGTGTCCTCTGCTAATCGGAATAAATTAAAATCACCTAAAATTAACTAAGGTAGATTGTTAGTGTCCCTGATTAATCTCAGTTCATCCAAAAATTGCCGCTTGCTCGGGTCATCCTGCGGCCCATAGACTCCGGTGCACATAAATGTAAAGTTTTTTTTTTTAAATTACAGTGGTAGAATAAGTAGAATTGAAGGAATTAATAGAAAGGAAGGAACGACTCCACGCAAGTACTATTCCCCCTCTCGAACCTTCCGCATCCAAATTAACAAAATTATTAAATTTTGAAGTGCTCACTTGCCTCAAATTAAATAAATTACAGTCTCTCAACTTAGTCTCTTGAAAACAAAAAATATCCGGGTTACTTTCGATTACTAATTCCTTATTAACTGCACATTTATTCAAGTCCCCCAGACCTCGCACATTCCAATTTAACACAGAAATAGGTAAAGTAAATGCATTCATCATTAAAAGGGTGTTACACAAAAAGCACATGCAGTGTTACAAGAATATTGAGTAGACGGCCAAAATTAAACACCTAACAAGGCATAGACTACCCTATAAAAAGCATGCATATGTATGTTATCTTAATTTTTTTGCATTGCTTATGATGGTACTGGTAAAATGTACATTCATGTCAGTATATCTAAAGACCTCAAAGAAATACTTTATAGCTGTTGTTCATTCAAAAAATATTTTGATATGAATAAAGAGAATTTATTTGTGATGACTTCAATATAGCATCCCAAAGAAAATTATTTTTGTGATGCTTAAAAGGAATTGTATGAGAAAATCAATTGTTATGTGGACTTTAAATTTGAGATACACTTATTGTTGTTTTGCAAAATATACTATTTATATCGCTAATAGTGTTTGTGAAACTTGTGTCAACTATTCCAAGAGTCAAATTAATATATACTATATATATATGGCTAATAGTGTTTGCGAAAATGCGTGTCAACTATTCCAAGAGTTGAATTAATGTACAAAATGTATTATATATATTGCTAATAGTGTTTGCAAAAATTCATATCAACTGTTCCGAGAGCCAAATTAGTTTACAAGATACACTATATATTTCTAATAGTATTTGCGAAACTTCGTGTCAACTGTTCCAAGAGTCAAATTAATATCCTTAAAGTAGATTAACCATATTCAAGAGAAAACTATTAAATCTACGATCGTGATGCTTTTCTGGGGAAGTTGTTTTTCATGCCATCAAATCATGTTGAGCTGCTCTTTTTTTTTTAATTCATAGTCATAAGCTTGTAATTAAAAAATAACATGTAATTCATTCAGAGTTCGTAATATAAATGATAGATATAGATATATACAATTGCTTGCATTTAGTGTATCCAAACAAGATCAATTGCAGCTTGTTAACTCTGCCATGAAAAGTGAAGCACTTGCTATGTAGGCCATTCTTCAAAGATGGCTTCTTTTATTCTTGTTATGTTTCTAATTACCGATAAATTAGTCAATTATGCTATGTTTTCAGTTACTACTTGTATAAACACACACACACTCTGAAATAGCATGTACCACTGTGTATTTCTTTTACCATGAAAGCCCCAGAAAAGGAAAACTATGCATGTAGTGCAATGACTTTTGAATATAGATAATTATAATTTGTTAATAGAATTTTCTTTTTTTTTACATGATCTTCCATTAGGAAATGAATACACATAAACCAGACAAGGTATATTTCTGCTGAACAAAGAATAATAGCTGGATATTACATTATTATTATCTTGCTCAGGTCTTGACATAAGAGGCTAATTAAGTACTTCTCGCTTTCTCCATAAATGGTCGAGAAGCATGACCAAGAACAAAAGCTAATGCGACGAGTAGCATGCTCCAGCTTCAGCATGAGTGGTTTAGGAAATGACCCATTTTGCTCCAGGCCTTTCAAAAATACTGGCAACCTGTGCATGTGCTAGGAAAGGTACATTTTTCCATTTCACATTTTATTTTTTTCTGCCCTAAATCTGCTTACATTGGATAGAAAAATAATATAACGAGGCAAGGTTGACCAACAGGGATTAATTGCAGTGTACAATAGATACTAGCCTTACTACCAAACTCAGCTATAATTTTCATATGTCAAATGAGTTTAGATCTCAAATGAAATCAGTGTCTATAGGTGAAATGATGGCAGTTTAGATGTCAAATGACAGTCCCTGAATAAAGGAACCTCCTATTTGCAGTCTACATTGATTTCAAATGAGATTGTCTACAGTTTAGATCTGGACCGTCAAATCTGCTTTGGCATAGATATTAAAGGGATCCTTTTCATTCCAACTAGAACCAGCTTGGCCTGGATTTTTGATCGGTTGGACCAGATTTAAACTCAAAATTTGAGTTCCTTCCCCTGAGGATTTGGACTCCTTCCTCCACACTAGGGGTGTCAATGGGTATGGTACGGTACGGGTCGGGTGGAGATATTTTCATGTTCATTCCCACTTAAATTTAGTCTCACCCATACTCTACCCTTATCCATTAAATATGAACTTACCCATTAAAAAGTTTAACCTCCGAGATCAACACGACAAACAACATGTAAGATTCCTGATATGTTTGACTTATGTAGCCATAGTTCAAAAAATCGGTCGATTCTGAGTCAAATCGGCCAATTCAACTCGAAATCGGGTTGGACCGAACCGATTTTTGCCCGATTCTCAAGTTTGTGCGATTTTTTTCAAAAAAATCGGATGAACAATGATCGAATCGGTCGATTTTCTGATTTTCGATCGGATTTACAGCGATTTACATCGATTCAAACGATTTAAAGCAAAAAAATTTCAATTTGACTAACCTCTGTGCCGATTCAGAGAAGAAGGCAGCCCGAAAGGGGGAGAAGGCGCATAGGAGGAGAAGGCACCGAAGACGCACCATTTGAGCTTGATTTTTCGAACCATGGTGAGAAGGAGCTGATTTTTGCCACCGTGGTGAGAAGGGGGAGAAGAACACAGAAGTCGTGCAGGAGGAGAAGAACACCGAAGACGTGAGAAGGGTCTCTGATATTTGGCATTTTTTTAAATCGGCCCTTGATGTTTTTCTTATTCATTTGAGTTAAATCCCTTTTGTCATTTAATCCAAATCAAGTGATTAGATGATTTCGAGATTCGTGCTATCTGTGATCCAATGGTTCAAACAATTCAGAATTTATATGAACTTACTTTATTTGTTTTATAATTCCTAAATAAATAAAAATTTTATAATTCTTAAATAAATAAAATTTGCAATTTATATATAAAATTATTCATACAAAACTTGTATATTTATTCTACTAATTACAAACTTATTTATTTATTTATTTACACGAATCATTTTATTTTAATTTCAAATTCTCATTTTATTTATATAATTTCATAAATTATTTATATCTCAAAATTTTCAATTTATATTTTAAATTAATAATATAAGTTCTAAACAATCATTGGATTAATTAGTAAAAATTTTATTTGAGTGAAAAAATTTAAATTTATCATGATTAATATTTATTTAAAATTTTGGGATATAACGATTTGAGTGTAATATTATCTTAATTAACATAGTTTTTTTATCAATTTTTTTCCTACTTTTTTGCTACAAAACAAGACTTCTGCCAAAAAAACCCGATTTACCGATCCGATTTTCCGATTCCGGCCGATTCATCTGGTTCTAACTAGGTGGTCAAAAATCCAATTCCGATTTCGATTCTGATTTTTTGAACTATGTATTTAGCTTTCTTTTACTTTTTTTATGATCTGTATATCTGAATTTGTTTTTCTTTTTTCCTTTTTAATTTCCATTTCTCTATTTTTTTATTATCAAACCGGTATATCAGGTGATGTGCAAGGAAGTGTGTAAGAAGATGAAAGATCTATTGGCAATGAAGAATTTCAAGATCGATGAGTTGGTATGGGCAAAGACTGACAGGCGGACCTTAGCTTGGCCTGTTGTTATCATTGACCCCACAACAGCAAGCACCCGAGGTGGTTTTGAAGGCTTGTGTAATGGGTATTATTTGTGTTATGTATTTAGGCAAAGTTTACTTCCTCAAAATTCAAATGTAATATATGTGTAATGGGTACGATTTGTGTTATGTATTTAGGCAAAGTGTAACTGTTATTATCCTTTGTATTAGATTATAAATTATAGATTAAATATCTAGATTTATCAAAATTCAAATGTAAATTAATAGATATTGTTCAAAAGTTGAGCTACTATATATGTTAGTGCTACTTTGATTAATTGAGCAAATGTATTTCTATAAGTTATATAAGATTGAGGGATTTTGGTATGTTTTTAGTACAAATGTATGATCGGCCAAAGAAGCCATGAGACGAAAGCACTTGAGAAATTAATCTATAAACACTGAATTAATCTCATAAAAACACAAAGTAGTTGAGAATTAGAATTATGCATGGAGGTAATTTATATGATTATGGGGCCAGTGTAAAAGTGTCAATGAAAATGAGAGCATATCCTATATATGAATTTACTTCAATCAGTGAGCTCAAGAATATGCATATTCATGACACTACTAAACTATTTTACAATCCATTAAATTCACATTGTAGTACTGAATATTGACTACTAAATAGTTTCTTGAAATATTTTATTGTGTGTATATGAATTATGGAAAACATGTAAGAGTCATACAACATAAACTAAGCAAAAAATTTAATACAATAATGATTGCCCCATGATCATGGACATACTCACTATTCTAATTATAGAACTTATAAGGTTGGAGTCTAGTTTGAACAATTGCTTGTACTTGAACAACGCCAACAATTATACAATAATAACATAAATAACAATAACAGGGATTGCAACACTTAGCAACTGTGGCCACAAAACAACAACAATCAAATCAACTTTCATGAACAACATTAAGTTGATCACAACTGCAAATTATCCATAATTAGTGACTTTTAATACTAATGAACTCAACAGTTTTGAACTTGTCACCAATTACTTGCTCAAAATATGGAATTTTCCTTGCTAACAACAGAATAACCTCTTGAATGTGGTACCTAACACCTAAAATTATTTTTTTCCTCCCCTATAAACAGGTAACTTCTCAACATCGCTGCCATATATAAATATCCATACAACATTTAATTACTGCAGCAATACATTGTCAATTGAGTACAATACCAATTCATTAGAAGTTTATAACAGAGATATGGCTTCCTCCTTAGTTTTTCTATTCACTTTGTTTGCTTGTCTCTCTTGTCATGTAATTGCATTTGATCCTAGTCCTCTCCAAGATTTTTGTGTTGCTAACAAGAACTCTCAAGGTACATATTTCATTCACTATACATTCTTCTTTCTAGTATTAATTTAGACAAAATATTACTCCATTGCATTGTTAAATCGTGATAGATATTTTAATTCACCAAAATAAAATTCAAATAATACAACCTCTATCTAGACAACATTTCACCAATGAAACACCAATTAGATTATATATTTAATTTGCTTTTTTGAGCATGCAGTGCTTGTGAATGGCTACGCTTGCAAAGATCCAGATGATGTGAATCCAGAAGACTTTCTCTTCTCTGGCCTTGACAAACCTGGCCGTATTGACCCGGATCTCGGATCAAATGTGACAATAGTTGATGTGCATAAGCTTGTTGGTCTCAACACACTAGGCCTCTCAATTGCTCGTCTTGACCTGTCACCCAATGGCGGCCTGGTCCCACCACACATCCACCCTAGAGCAACCGAAATTCTTACTGTTTTGCAGGGTACCCTCTATGTCGGATTTGTGACATCAGCCCCTAACTACAAACTCATTGCTAAGGTGTTGAACAAGGGTGATGTGTTTGTTTTTCCTATCGGACTCATACACTTCCAATATAACATCGGTAGAGTCCCAGTTGTTGCTTTTGCAGGATTGAGTAGCCAAAATCCTGGTGTAATTCCTGTGGCGAAGGCCATTTTTGGCTCAAATCCTCCTATTTCAGATGATGCTCTAGCTAAGACATTTAAGCTCGACAAAGACATCATCGACAGGCTTCAGTCTGAATTTTGGACGGCAACTAATTAATGTGTTTATTTTGCTATTTATGCTCAGGCATCCAATTCAAACAATTTTTTTTTTTTTCAATAAGAAAGTAAATGTTTTTGTGTGTTATTGCTTGAAAAAAGAAAAGAAAAGAAAAGAAGATTACTTGTGTATTTATTTATTCCTTAACTTATATATTTTTTTCTTTGATGCATAATTTTATTCTTAATCTCAGTAATTTGCACTTTGGCTGATAGCCGAACTCAAGAACAACTATTTATTTGCCTTTCGTAAGAAAATAATTAATTTATATTACTTAGGATTTAGGATTTGCATAATTGCGTAATGATGATAATTGAAAAAGCACGTGTGGTCTAATTATTTTGGATGTGCTATACTTGTTTCTGAGTTCTTTTAAAAACCTGATTAAACTGCTTCATTAAAACAAGGCGTGTTGGAATGATGATCACTTAATTTAGGCCGTGAAGGCATGAATGACATTATGTGAAAAGGAGGAACAACGAACGAGGCAATCTACGCAGAATTCATATCTCCCGAGGTAACATTTTGAGTTTGAATCCGCACCGTCTAATCTGCTTTGGTACAGATTAAAGGGGTCATATGCATTCCACCTCAGGCTGGATTGATCAGGATTCTGATTGGATGGTCAAGATCCAAACTCAAATATTTCATAACCTCAAAGGATATGAATTCGGTTCCATAGCATGTGCATGTGTCTCTGTTACCCCATCTTCTTCTGGACCTATTGATCTTAGCATGTGTGCTGGTTAATAAAAATTAGGAAATTGCCACTCCAAAACCTTAAATTAGTTATTTGCCACTCTAAAGTTATTAAATTTATCAAATAAATTTATCAAATTGCATGGAGATGGTCAGCAGTCTACACAACATCCTACTATATATCGGTCTATGAAAAGTGCTGGGAAGATTAGATAATTACACAGACTGTTTTGAAAATTTCCGATCCCTCCCAAAGCCTTCTTCATGTGTATGTGCTGACACATTTGGAAGAAAAGGAATGACAACAAAATTTCAGCAAAGATGGTTACCTCAAGGGTCTTAGCGGATCGGGTAATGGAGGTAAGAAGGTCATGGCTCAAACACTGAAACACCGGCACACGGGCTGATGGGCACCAAACTCCTACCTGAACCAGACTAGGGAAGTTGTTTCAGACTAGGGAAGTTTAATTTTCAGTTTTTCTGTTTCTTTTGTTTTTTCATTTCTAAGGGGTTGCTTTAAAACTATGCACCAGAACCCTTGTACCAGTGATGGTACTGGAGCATATAGACTGTTGTAATGACGTTATAATTTAGATTTATATTATTCTTATTGGCAGCTGCTGCCAATGTTTCAAAAAAAAAAAAAAAATAGTATCTTTGATGTACATGGGCATTTTCGCCTAGTATGAATTGTTGTTGCTTGTAGTATAAAATTGATTATTTAAGACTTATGATGCATTCAACATTTTCTGGAGCTTTTTCCGCTTTCACAAGTCTTGTACCAGGTGGCCCATACCTTCTTGTATCTATTGGTATAAATTATGTGATGTTTCTACATTTTTCCTTAGTACTAGAGAAAGTTTGAGGATGTATTTATAAAATTTCACAATTTAAATTCTGTATTGTGTAAGGATCTTGATGGATTCGAACCATCCTCCTCCTGAAGATTCAGGGACTCTGTCCAAATATTTGAGCTAAAGATCCATTTCAAGTTAATTGACTAGCTGATGTGATAATTCGGTGTAAGATACATACCAGTGCTGATGAATAGGAAGGCAGTGTACTAACCAGTGTATCAATGATGAACGTTACAATTTCAAAGCTTTATGAATTATCCTTTGCTCCAGTGTAACAATGATGTACCAGCACTACAACTCCAAACCAGTGAAGAATTGAGGGTTAAACCAAACTGGTATCAGGTAGAGAAAAAAGTCAAAAACAGGCAATTAGATGAAAGCTCATAATTTCTGACTTATCTTGAATAAAGCCTCAAAACTAAATTGGCATGTAGAGCATGGTTAAACATTAGCATTTAGGTTAATTTTTTAATTTTTCAATTGAAAGATTAAACAAAATAGGCTAAAGAATCTCATCCTTTAAAAAACTAAAAAAGTCAACTGCCGAGTTGACTGTACCCTAAATTTGCGTTTGAATTGAATAAAAACCTAGAAATTTATAAACACATATAATCACTAAATATATACACTTTAGAATATCTTTTATTACAAAAATTATGTTAAAAATTCCAAAATTAATAAGAAAATCTGATTTCTTAATAAAACCAGTAAAATGAAGGCACTCTTCATAAAATGTTGACACCCTGATTAACATGTTCCTGACTGAAGTACATTGTATAAAAAAATATTAATATTTGGGTACGGTGCCAGTAAGAAAGGGTCGTTACTATACCCGCATTTGTTCCCTCCATCATGCCCAAAAATTAAACGAATAAATTG
Source organism: Carex pumila (assembly GCA_033356055.1). Lineage (NCBI taxonomy): Eukaryota > Viridiplantae > Streptophyta > Magnoliopsida > Poales > Cyperaceae > Carex > Carex pumila. The sequence goes on along the minus strand of JARJHM010001007.1, from coordinate 22,858 downwards.
GCGAAATCGATTAGATCTCCAAGTCTAATTTCGACAATTGTAAGATCAGACTTTTAATTAGTTCAAATAAGATAAAAATCACAAAATCTAGAGAACAAAGATGTAAGAAGAGAACCTTCGATTAGTTCAAACGAAAACCAGGGCCTTGAGAGGAGAACCTTCATCCAACGGAATTCAAGCTGAATTGATTCAAATTCGAATTTTCTCGGTTTTTCTGAGAAGAGTCACACACACCATGGAACTGGCTCAACAGAAGGGAAGGAGATTTTTAGAGAATAAAAAATTTATGTCCACTATATTTTGTTCATCATTTGTTCACAACTTTATCCACTACATATTTAATTGTCATTAACAGTAATTGGAACTTCATTTTTAATTTTAAATCCCACTATTATTCAAATTCAGATCTCACACATATTTTACTGATTGGAGAAAACCCCTCTCTCTCTCACACCCCCCACTCCCCAACCCCAACCTCTCATCTTCCGCTCCTCTCCCCTCTCTCTCTCTCAACGTCGCTATCGCACCGGTTTTTGTAACATGTGTTAGAAAAATTTACCAATTTATTGTAACATGTGTTAGAAAAATGTCCAGTCTATTAATTGACTGGTTTGTGTATTTGTTATGCATTCATAGTAATGTTTAGGCATACACTTGTTTGTGCGTCATAATTAAGAAAATATACCATTTGGCACCGTAATGACTGAATATTTCTCCTAAATATGCTATATATTTTTTATTTTTGTTTAATAAATAATAAAATTGATATTTTACGAATTTAAAATAGTTTTTAATTAAAGAAACAATAAATTGGATAAATTTTGTGAGTTTGAAATTTAGAAGGAAAAATATAATATTTTGAGTTTTAGAAGAGAGAATATGTAATATTGCATTTTTTTTAGAGGTATACCTGAAATTCCCAAATTAGAAAAGACAGGTTTAAGACTGTCATTTTTTTTTTTATCTTATATGATAATTATAATGACGGTTTTTTATTTAACTGAAGTTTACGTGTTAAGTAAACCAACTCACATCAATAAAAAAAAAAAACTAATTAAAAGATAAATTTAGTCTCTCTTTTTTTAAGTAAAGATACTATTTTTTTTTTTCTAAAGTTCAAGAATTAGTTGACAAAAATAAAAGAATATAGAGCAATTTAACTATTTTTTTATTAAGTTTGAGGATTTTCTCGAAAATTTAACTTCCAATTAACGCTAGTCGCTTGATAAGCCCATCCCCAACCGTGCCTTTAACTCAGCTCCACTGGATTTGTACAACCGTTTCAGTACTCCACGTCTCCACCTGTCAGGTTCAGGTGATGATGACCATGTCTATGAATCTGTTCCTTGCTAACAACAGAATAACCTCTTGAATGTGGTATCTAACACCTAAAGTTGTTTTTTTTCTCCTATAAACGGAAAACTTCTTAACATCGCTGCCATATATAAATATCCATACATTATTTAATTACTGTAGCAATACATTATCAATTGCGTACAATACCAATTCATTAGAAGTTTATAACAGAGATATGGCTTCCTCTTATTCACTTTTCCTATTCACTTTGTTTGCTTGTCTCTCTAGTCATGTAATTGCATTTGATCCTAGTCCTCTACAAGATTTTTGTGTTGCTGACAAGAACTCTCAAGGTACATATTTCATTCGCTACACATTCTTCTTTGTAGTATTAATTTGGACAAAATTAATCCATTGCATTGTTAAATCATGAATTCATGATAGATATTTTATTTCATCAAAACAAAATTCAAATATTATAACCTCTATCTAAACAATATTTCACCAATGAAACACCAATTAGATTATATATATATATATTTTTTCTTTTGTGAGCATGCAGTTCTTGTGAATGGTTACCCTTGCAAAGATCCAGATGATGTGAATCCAGAAGACTTTCTCTTCTCTGGCCTTGACAAACCTGGCAATATTGATCCGGATCTCGGATCAAATGTGACAATAGTTGATGTGCATAAGCTTGTTGGTCTCAACACACTGGGCCTCTCAGTTGCTCGTCTTGACCTGTCACCCAATGGCGGCCTAGTCCCACCACACATCCACCCTAGAGCAACCGAAGTTCTTACCGTTTTGCAGGGTACCCTCTATGTCGGATTTGTGACATCAGCCCCTAACTACAAGCTCATTGCTAAGGTGTTGAACAAGGGTGATGTGTTTGTTTTTCCTATCGGACTCATACACTTCCAATATAACATCGGTAGAGTCCCAGTTGTTGCTTTTGCAGGATTGAGTAGCCAAAATCCTGGTGTAATTCCTGTGGCGAAGGCCATTTTTGGCTCAAATCCTCCTATTTCAGATGATGCTTTGGCTAAGACATTTAAGCTCGACAAAGACACCATCGACAGGCTTCAGTCCGAATTTTGGACGGCAACTAATTAATGTGTTTATTTTGCTATTTATGCTGAGGCATCCTATTCAAACAATTTTTTTTTCAATAAGAATGTAAATGTTTTTGTGTATTATTGCTTGAAAAAAGAAAATAAAAGAAGATTACTTGTATATTTATTTATTCCTTAACTTATATTTTTTTTTCTTTGATGCATAATTTTATTGTTAATCTCAGTAATTTGCACTTTGGCTGATAGCCGAACTCAAGAACAACTATTTATTTGTCTTTCGTAAGAAAATAATTAATCTATATTAATTAGGATTAAGGATTTGCGTACGTGCGTAATGATGATAATTGAAAAAGCACGTGTGCTCTAACTATTATGGATGTGCTATATTTGTTCCTGAGTTCTATTAAAAACGTGATTAAACTACTGATTAAAACACGGCGTGTTGGAATGATGATCACTTAATTTACGCCGTGAAGGCATGAATGACATTATGTGAAAAGGAGGAACAACGAACCAGGCAATCTACGCAGAATTCATATCCCCGATTCCCGATTCCCGAAGGTAACATTTTGAGTTTGAATCCGCACCGTACGTCTAATCTGCTTTGGTACATATTAAAGGGCCATATGCATTCCACCTGATCAGGATTCTGATCGGATGGTCCAGATCCAAACTCAAAATATTTTATAACCTCAAAAGGATATGAATTCGGTTACATAGCATGTGTCTAGATCTGTTACCCCATCTTCTACTGAACCTCTTGATCTTAGCTTGTGTGCTGGTTAATGGTTTAATTTAACTTCTAAGAGGAATTTACTGGACCAGGTGGTGTGCACCTCATGAATCACATTATATGAAATAGAGTATATGGATCGGGCTCATATACTAGACTCCGATTCAGGTTGAGCTCGGCCCTCTTGGACTTTAATTTTGAATTAGGACTGAATTTGAGCTTTACCTAAATTCTGTACAAGCCCGGTTCACTAGCATGCATTATATATAAGACAAAGGGGGGGGGGGGGTTGTGTAGATGCAACTAAAAGAGTGAAGAGTAAAGAGACAATTTATCAACACAACACATTAATGTAATCGACCTAACGTCAATGAAAAGAAAAAAAGTGAGAGAGATTCAAGATTTGCAACAGGTAGATTTAGAAGTTGGGTCCGTACCTCCTCGGGTACCTGAGGGTGCAATGCCTGATTTAATTTCAATCAGTCAAAAGAATTCGATGCATGTTTAGATGGGTGTTGGTTCACTTTAAGATTCGTGCAAGAGTTAAAAAGACGATATAATTTTCTCTATTGCATCCTTTGACAACTTGAGGGGATATAGATTTGATTTAAAAAGGGAGAATGTCATGTACACTCCTAATTTTTTTTTAAATTACGCATATTTTCCTTTAAAACTTATAATATCATATTTATCTTTCTAAATTTCAAAACTCACAAATTTATTAATTTATTATAGCATGCGTAAGAAAAATGTCTAGTCTACTAATTGGCCAGTTTTTGCAGTTATTAAGCATTCATAGTAGCATTTAGGCATACACTTGTTTGTCCATCATAAGTAAGAAAACGAATCATTTGTCACTATAATTGGTCAATTGGAAGACTAAATATTTCTCTGAAATATGCTACATATTTTTTATTTTTTAATAAATAATAAACTGATATTTTAAAATTTTAAATGGTTTTAATTAAAGAAATAATAAATTGAATTAATTTGTGAGTTTGAAATTTAGAAGGATAAATATAATATTTTGAGTTTTAGAGGGGAGAATATGTAATATTGCATTTTTTTTAAAGGTATACATGAAATTCCCAAATTTAGAAAAGACAGGTTTAAGACTGTCAAAAAAAAAAAAATCTGATATGATAATTATAATGACGGTTTTATATTTAACTGAAGTTTACATGTTAAATAAACTAACTGACATCAATAAAAATTAAAACACTAATCAAAGGATTAATTTAGTTTTATTTTCTGAAGTTCAAGAATTAGTTGATAAAAATAAAATAATACAGAGCAATTTAATTATTTCTTAACAAGTTTGAGGATTTTTCGGAAAATTTAACTCCCATTTAACACTGGTCGCCGGATAAGCGCATCCCCAACCGCAATCCGCTCATTTGAGTCATTTCATTTCCAGTCTATAAGTCACCTCCACTGCACTTGCACAGCCGTTTCAGTACTCCACCTACCAGGTCCAGGTGAGTGGTGACAATGACCATGTCTATGAATCTGTTTCTGGGGAGAATGAGAATCCATTGCCTCCGTCCATCTCTTCCCCTCAATCGGACCACACCCCTCGCTTCCTCCAACGCTCCCCACTTCGGTGTTCAATACCTCGTCCAATCGTGCGGTCTTTCTTCCGATGAGGCACTCAAAGGTTCCAAATATACCCAGAGCCTCAAGTCCCCTGATAAGCCCGACGCAGTGCTTCGGTTCCTGAGAGAGACCGGTATAAGCGAGGCGGACATAAGAACCGCCGTGTCACGGAACCCTCGCCTCCTTTGCACGGGTTTGGAAAAGATCTTGAGACCAAATATTGCAAAGCTGCAAGAGGTCGGCTTCTCCATAGAAGACATCTCAAATATCATTTCCACCAAACCTGGTGTGTTTTTGTTCAACATTGTTGCAAAGATTGATTTCTGGTTGGGGATCCTTGGCTCACTAGAGAATCTGTCTCTGGTCCTCGGGTACGGGTCAATCCTCAATGTCAACTTGGAAAAGGTTGTTGTGCCCAACTTGACTTTCCTTCGAGAGCAATGTGGTTTGTCTCTTGGTCAAATTGTGCAGCTCGTTAAATTTTTTCCTAGTGTGCTCTCATGTAATCCTGAAAAATTAAAAATTAGAGAGAAGAGGGTTGAGGAGTTGGAATTGCATCTTCATCAGGCATGTTTGTGCATGTATTAGGTTCGGTCGTCTGGTTAAACCAAGACGCCCTAGATGCACGGATAAATAATTTGAAAAGACTCGGGCTTTCACAGAAGGATGTAGCACATGCAATTAATAAAGCCCCTTCCTTGTTGAGGGTACCAGAGGAGCTGGTTGCTAGAAAAATGGAGTTCCTGATAAAGGAAGCTGGTTGTGATAAGATTTATGTGGTCCAAAATCCATATATGCTCATGTACAGCTTAGAAAACCGGCTGATTCCTAGGACTGTTGTTAGAAAGCTTCTAAGATCGAAAGGACTTGAAGCAGCAAATAGAAGTTTTGTTAGTGTTGTACAATCAACTGAAAAGAAGTTTTTGGAGCAGTATGTTCTGCCATATGAACATGCTATTCCTGGCCTACACCGAGCATATGCTGACGCTGGGAAAATTAGGGGTGATGATTAGCTTAACATTATCACAAATTAACTTTCTTGCTGACGCTGGTGTCAGTTTGTAACAATATATAAAATGTTTAACTGGCATTAATTCTCTTGAGCTGTAGTTCTGAAATTTTCTTCATTAGTCATGATTCCATCTTTCCACTGAAAATTCATCTTCATCTTTCATGTTATCTCAGTCATGTTGTGCTTTTATGAATGTGAAACTGTTCGATATTGTTGATGGAACAATAAATAGATCAAGTAATTATGGCTGGTAATTCTTGGATTGGTGGAATATGTGATGACTTAATTATCGTCCCAGATGCATGGCCCATTTCTTGCATGATCGCAATAGAATTAGGGTCTGATCGGAACAAATTAGTATTCAGTAATAACTCACAGGTATGAGTGAATGGCGTCAAGTCGTTGATTTGTCTTATAAGGTTTGTACAGAGGTGTGGTATCATGTTCTCTTTAATTGATCTAACTTCCTATTTTTTATTAATAAAATCAATGACATGTCTTATGTCTACTATTCGAAAAGAAAAAAAAGTTATCCGGTAATAAACTAAAAGAAATAGTAAAGTTAGAGGCCTGAAAAAGCCCAAAGCCCATTAAGTCCGAGAAGGAGTGCGCAGTCCGATAACCGCTTAAGTTTATCTCCTCGGTAATTGCAGTCGCCTACCAGCTAGGCAGCTACCACTAGTCTACAAGGCTACAAGCTCTGCTCAGTTCAGTGAGACAGTGACCATGTCCATGTCTATGAATCTGTTTTTGGGGAGAATCTCTTACCTCCGTCCATCATTTCCCCTCAATCGGATCACACCACTTGCTTCCTCCAACGCTCCCATTCAAGCGTCTGCGTCGCCCCCAAATCCCCACTTCTCTGTACAATCCTTCGTCCAATCGTGCGGTCTTTCCTCCGACGAGGCACGCAAAGCCTCCAAGTATATGCAGCACCTCAAGTCCTTTGATAACCCTGACGCAGTGCTTCGGTTCCTGAGAGAGACCGGTATAAGCGAGGCGGACATAAGAACCGCGGTGTCGCGGAACCCTCGCCTCCTTTGCACTGGTCTGGACAAGACTTTGAGACCAAATATTGAAAAGCTGCAAGAGGTCGGCATCTCCATAGAAGACATCTCAAGTGCCATTTCCAGCAAACCTGGTGTGTTTTTGTCCAATTTTGTGCCAAAGATTGACTTCTGGTTGAGCATCCTTGGCTCGGTAGAGAATCTGTCTCTTGTCCTCAGGTACGGGTCAATCCTCAATGTCAACATGGAAAAGGTTGTCGTTCCCAACTTGACTTTCCTTCAAGAGCAATGTGGTTTGTCTCTTGATCACATTCTCCAGCTCATTAAATTTTATCCTAGTGTGATCTCATGTAATCCTGAAAAATTGAAGATTAAAGAGAAGTCGGTTGAGGACTTGGGGATTGCGTGTTCATCAGGCATATTTGTGCATGTATTAGGTGTGGTCGTCTGGCTCAACCAACGCACCTTAGATTCACGATTAAACAATTTGAAAAGACTTGGTCTTTCACAGGAGGAGATAACACTTGCAATTATTAAAGCCCCTTCTTTGTTGAGGGTACCAGAGAAGCTCATAGCGAGAAAAATGAAGTTACTGATAGAAGGAGCCGGTTTTGATAAGATTTATGTGGTCCAACATGCATTCATGCTCCTGTATAGCTTAGAAAACAGGCTGATTCCTCGGACCGTTATTAGAAACCTTCTGAGATTGAAAGGATTTGCAGTGGCAGATAGAAGTTTTGCTTGTATTTTGAAATTAACTGAAAAGCAGTTTTTGGTGAAATTTATTTTTCCATTTGAACATGCTATTCCCGGCCTACGCCAACTATATGCTGATGCTGAAATTTTTTGGTATGATAATAAGTTTACCTTGTATTGACTTCGTTGTGGAAGTTAGATTTTCTGATTGCTTCTTTTTAATTTTACCTAGTTAGATACTGAAGTTAGATTTTACCTGGTTAGATTATTGGATTGCTTCTTTTTAATTTTTAATTTTTTAGGCCAATGTCAGTTTGTAACAATATATAAAAGGTTTTCTCTGTCATGGAAATGTTGTTCTGAAATTTCATCTTACTTATCTTCACTAGGCATGATTTCATCTTTCCATGGAAAATTCATCTTCATGTTTTTTCTGTCATGTCATATTTTTATGAATGTGAAACCGTTGGGTATTGCTCATGAAACAATAAATAGATCAAGTAACTATGGGCATATATACAAAGTTAGATAATTTTGTTTATGTGAAATATTTTAGTGCACATATATACAAAGATGGTTCAAATAATCAAATGTCTCGACATTTTGATGCTTGTAACTTGTCTCAAAATTTGAACACTATGAACACATTCATATATTCAGGCGATACTATGACTATCTATAAGCAACAACAAATATACAAACATATTACTACTCAAAAACTGCATCGAATCCGACTGGTACTGGTGCTAATTATTAATAAGAAATTTTGTATTGTTCAACTTAATAAAAGCTATCTATTTACAAAGTCATTTTTCTAATTAACTGTACCAACTGATGAAACTTGCATTTCCTAAAGGCTCTTGACCACTATATTTCTTCACCTCATCTACCAGAAAATTGTCCTCTCCACTGACAAATCTGCAATTTCATCTGCTGCAAAATCATCAATTTTTATCTACTATCAAATCCTCTATTATATTTTCGAGCTGCATACCAGAAAATTGAAAGAAACTTGGTGAGACCAGCAACTGGTACACAATAAAACACAATAAGTTTAATACCTTAACTTATTGCTGTAAAACAACAACAAATTGAATGTGAAATTTTCCTGTGATGCTACCTGACCCACCATTGGAACTTAAGATTCAATCTTTTTTAACTTAGACAAATTATAGAAATGACATTTACATTTCCTCCATTCAATACAAGTTTATTAAGACAAGTCTAGGATCTCCAAGTTTCTAAAACTCAAGAAAGTGGTAAGGAATCCGATTGACCATTTCATAATTACGAGGTTCAAGTACATTAGCTTTTGAAGCTCAATACAGTTCGAGAAGAACGAATCGGGGACATTTGGCAAGTAAAGTTATTCCAAGGTGTCAAGATCTGAGAAGAAGGAAGGAGTGAGCATTGTATAATGAGATTTGTAAGTACATTTGCATATAACCAACCATATGAATTGCTGCTGCAGCATACTACGAGCCAATCAGGTCTCATGTTTATGTAATTCTAACACAATTATCATGACAGACAGAAAAAGGTAAACCATAACAGCACTACAAACTAAATTTTACATTTTTTTCAATTTTTTAACATAGTCTAGAATATCTAGATCTAAGTAATTTTTTACCTATCTAAAAAAATTGTAAAAATATAAAATTTGATACACAAGTATATTGTCATATGAAGATTATGTTGAACAGTTTAGATCAACTATTTGAACTATGAAAACGGAAATATTAATTCATAGTACAGATCAATCTGCACTATGGGTGGCTTCCCTCTTTAATTGTGCTTTACATTGTATTTAATTTTGATGCTAGTCTATTCCATGAGTCCGAATCTGCTGCAATTATTTTTGGAAAAGCATGAATCTGTTTTTCTTAATCTAATTAAATTTTATTGTGCACAAATTTTAATAAAAATCAACGGTTAGATGAGAAAAGTCGGGTTGATGCTTAGAAAAAGAATCGCAACCGATTTCATTCCCTATCCAATTGATTGGGTTATTTTTGCGAGCACGTAGTTAAACATGGGCATGCACCCAACAATGAACTCATTTTTTTCACAAAAATTGGGGAGATTTAAAAAAAATCCCAAACTAATATACACACAAAGATAAACATGTTAAAATTTAAAAATTCTATATAATTTTTTGTAATATTAATATTCTGAGGGGCTCATAAGTAAGTTTGCATGTCTGTTTCGCCGCCTGTAGTACCAATGGAACGCTCATTGTTCTACTATTTGTGTTGCAGCTTTTGTTAATATCTAATTTACAGGCTCAATAGGAAAATTAACACAAATAAATTCACATCTGATCAAGAAGAAGAAAATACATCCCTGCACCTTGCATGTCATCTATGTTGCATGAATACTATATGGATACAGATACAGTAATACAATAATTTTCAAAAATTAGAATACGATACAGTTATTAAATATATTATTAATTCAATAATTGTAATATATAAATTAAATGTAAAAATTCTGGATTCAACGGACCAAGTGAACATTAAATATCATAGTTACGGACTTATGACAACAAATTAAAGTTGGCGTAGTGGTAAAGACTGTTGGCGCTAATGCTGTGTAACCCAGAAATAAATCTGCGATCGCTCCTGCGATTTTAAATCTAACCTTTCACTTTTTGAAATGCACAAATCTCAATAATACTTATTTTTTATGCACGAATCTCTAAACAAATAAATGGATGGATATGGAATAACAAGATCCTGCGATCCTTTTAGAATCACAGCAGATTTATTTCCATGTAACCCAAGTTCGAATCTCCTTAGGGCCTGTTCGGCCGAATCACTATTCACATGAGAGAAAAAAAAATTCAGTTGAGTTCAATTTCCGTGTCCGTACCCGTGCTCATTCTCATTTGTCGGCCGAACAAGCCCTTAGTGTTTGAGGAAAACAATTAAAGTTGGCGTATCCGAGACTGAGAGTGTCAGATGCGAGTCAACTGGTATATGAGATCATATTGGAAGGTATATGATACGTATCTGATTCGTATCCGGACGTGTCAGATGCAAGTCAACAGATATCTAAAATCGTATCGGGGCGTATCAGACGCCTATCAAATACGAGCCGGTACAACAGCAAATAAGGAGATGCGGTGAACAAATTAAGCGATTTGTGAATGATTGATTATAATTCTTTAATAATTCTTTTACTTTGCTGTTGTTCACCGCATCTTTTGGATGCATTTATATATTTTCTTGTTAAAAAATGAATTTAATTAAAAAAGAAACTGAAGAATCGTTTAATTTGTTTCTCCTTATTTGCACATCTCTGAATCGCTTAATTTGTTTCTCCTTATTTCTATCGGAGTAACATAGCATGTCATGCTCATGCAATGATTGAGGCACTGAGGGCCCCGCGGAGCGCATGGTCACCAATCACCATGCATTTCTCCATTTTCATGCTCTATTCATATTCCATCCTCCTAGGTACTGCAGAGGATTATCACTTTACGGTTTGTGAGATTAAATCTCAGCTGATTTAGGATGCGGGCTAATATTATTTGGACTTGATCAAATCAAGTTTCTTTGTTTTTTTTTTTTCACGGTATATATCTTCTCGGTTACAGAATTAATAGAGGGTTTGAGAGAAAGGGCAACAGTGTTATATATTTATGTTGAGAAATAGGAAATATGCCTCAGAGAATTATCATAAGCATATTTGGGAAGAAATATAATAGCTTAAATAATATAGCCGTTAGGTTATATTTAGTACCTAGTATAATCCCAGTAATTAGGCAACAATCCACAAGAATCCAGCAATTTGTATTTTAGGAAAATAGCCAACGGCTAATAGGATTTCATGTTATAAATACTCATGTATACTCTGCCTTGTAAATTAGAACCAATTAATATAATTTATTCCTCATTTCAAAAAACTTCATGGTATCAGAGCAACATAATCTGTACCAGTAACCGGTACAGAACAAAATTCCGCAACAACAAACCAATAACAACAACAGAGCAAGCATGACAGAATCAGCAATCAAAGAAGTATCAAGCATGATTGATGCCAATACCTCCCTGAAGCTAACTCCCATGCTACTCAATGGGAAAAATTACCAGTTATGGTCCAAAGGGGCAATAATTTCTCTCAAAGGCAAAGGCAAATACGGGCACATTACAGGCGACAAGAAAAAACCAGCAGCAAACCTAGAAGAATGGGAGATTCATGACAACTTGGTAATGTCATGGCTCCTAAACTCCATGGAGCCTCAAATCAGTGAACTTTTCATGATTGGTGCCGAAACTTCAGCAAAGCTGTGGACTGAGATCCAAAAAATGTACGGTAAACAAAACAATTTCGCCCATATTTTTCAAATCAAACACGATACTACTCAAATTAAATAGAACCAGAGATCAATCACACAATACTTTGGGGCAATGAAAGCAAAATGGGATGAATTAGACATCCACCAACCAGATACCATAGATCCAGAAAAAATCAGAGAAAGAAAAAACCAAGATAGAACCTTTCAATTTTTGGCAAACCTGGACCCGAGTTATGAACAAGTCCGAACCCAAATCCTCCTTGGAACCAACCTTCCTCCTCTTGAATCCATTGTTGCAACCCTAGAACAAGAAGAATCAAGGAGAAGCGCCATGAACACTGATACTCAATAAGGCGACCAGCCAGAGGGCCAAGCTTTTGGTGCGTTCACCAAGCATCAAAACCCTAACTCGCACAAGGGCAAGAACCAGCAATCAAACGGTAACGAGAAGTGTGATAACTGCAAGAAAACCGGGCATACAAGGGAGAGATGCTGGTTTCTAAACCCTCATCTTCGGCCGAAGAAGTGGAAAGGGGGAGGCAGTGATCGGATCGAAGAAAGAAGAAAGGGGGAGAACGAAAAGAATGTCGCTGGCTCTGGTTCAGCGGCTCAAGCACTCTTCAGCGCCTCACAAACAGATGGTCTAGGTGAACCGAACCCATCAAATGACTCAGATTCAGTGCGGCAGCTGATGGAGCAACTTTTTGTGATGCTTTCCAAACAGAACAACAATTCATGTGGTATTGCTTTAAATTCAATTAAATTTTCACCTAAAAATCAATTAATTATAGACACTGGTGCTACTGACCATATGATATGCAATAAGGATTTTTTCGTGACCTTAGAAATATTGAATCATGACCAATATATTTTAGTTGCTGATGGAACTAAGGTACCCGTTACTGGTATAGGAACCATTAATCTCTTCTCAAAAAATATTAAAAACGTGTTATATATACAATCTTTTACAACAAATTTAATTTCAGTAAGCAAAATTACACAAGAATTTAATTGTGATGTATTATTTTCAAAAACAAATGTTAAATTTCAGGACCAAACAACCAAGATGATGATTGGTGAAGGATTCTATGACAATGGACTCTATTTTATTTTCAATAGCAACTAATAATGGTTGGAAATTCTACCAAATGGATGTTAAGAATGCTTTTCTTCAAGGAACACTTGAAGAAGAAGTTTATATGAACCTACCACCCGGTCATGAGAGAGAAAAAGATCCTAATCTTGTTTGCAGGTTAAAAAAATCTATATATGGATTAAAACAATCTCCAAGGGCATGGTATGGAAAACTAAGTTTTTTTCTTAAATCATGTGATTTTAAAGTTAGTAGTGCTGATAACTCTCTTTTTACTAAACATAATTGTGGGAACACTACAATTGTGTTAGTTTATGTAGATGACATAATAATTACTGGAAATAATGAAAAAGAAATTAATACAGTAAAAAATCAACTAAAGAATAACTTTGATATTAAGGATTTAGGTTTACTAAAATATTTCTTAGGTATAGAAGTAGCTCATTCAAAAAGGGGCTTGTTCATTTCTCAAAGAAAATATACATTGGACCTCCTTAAGGAAACAGGTAAATTAGGTTCAAAACCAGCCTCAACACCTATTGAAAATAAGTGTAAACTTAATACTGAAGATGGAGAACCATTAGATGACATAAACAAATTTCAAAGACTTGTAGGAAAATTAATATATCTAACAGTAACTAGACCAGACATCTCATATTCGGTAAGTCAAATTAGTAAATTTATGCACTCACCAAGAACACCTCATTTAGATGCAGTTAATAGAATTTTAAGATACTTAAAAGGATCACCTAGAAAAGGAATATGGATGAAAAATAACAATTCTAATGAGATATGTTGCTTTTCCGATGCAGATTGGGCAGGAAGCTTTGATAGAAAATCAACTACAGGCTTCTGCACATTCGTTGGCGGAAACTTAGTCACATGGAAAAGCAAGAAGCAGAATGTTGTAGCAAGATCAAGCGCAGAGGCGGAATATCGAGCTATGGCATCAACTGCGAGTGAATTGACTTGGATTAGACAAGTTTTAGCCGATTTGCATATTACAAATCATAAACCTATGAAAATGTTTTGTGATAATCAAGCGGCTAGACACATTGCTTCTAATCCAGTCTTTCACGAAAGAACCAAACACATTGAAGTTGATTGTCATTTTGTAAGAGAAAAAATTCAAGTGAAAGAAATTGAAACACCATATGTAAAAAGTAAAGATCAACTTGCTGATGTCTTCACTAAGGGATTAGATCCGAGACCATTTCAAGATATTACAAGCAAGTTAGGATTGATCGACATTTACAATCCTAACTTGAGGGGGAGTGTTGAGAAATAGGAAATATGCCTCAGAGAATTATCATAGGCATATTTGGGAAGAAATATAATAGCTTAAATAATATAGCCGTTAGGTTATATTTAGTACCTAGTCCCAGTAATTAGGCAACAATCCACAAGAATCCAGCAATTTGTATTTTAGAAAAATAGCCAACGGCTAATAGGATTTCATGTTATAAATACTCATGTATACTCTGCCTTGTAAATTAGAACCAATTAATATAATTTATTCCTCATTTCAAAAAACTTCAATTTATTCTAAATGAGAGAGTGATCGAACACCAATATTGATTCAGAGATGTGCAAATAAGGAGAAACAAATTAAACGATTCTTCAGTTTCTTTTTTAATTAAATTCATTTTTTAACAAGAAAATATATAAATGCATCCAAAAGATGCGGTGAACAACAGCAAAGTAAAAGAATTATTAAAGAATTATAATCAGTCATTCTTCACGATTGTGATAAATATATTTTCAGTTTAATCCTCAAATTTGAAAATATTAAAAATGATGATAAAATTTTGAGTTTTCAAATTTTAGGTATCAACAGATAGTGGCTTGTTTCCGTTTTCTAAAATTACTTCTTAAGAGTCTAAAGCATTTGACAAATTAACACGAGAGATTACCATCATGGATAAATTGAGTTTATTTATGCTCTCAGTTACATTTTTCTCTCACTCCACACTACAATATGTGCCTACTGCCAAGAAATAAGAAATCAATTTGAACATTCCATCTCAAAAGAATTAATTAATTAGTGGCTATTAACCATTTTTATACTGTTAGAAATTAACTGATCCGGTTTACAAATAAATAAGACTAAAAAGAAGCAATCCAAAAATCTAAGAGAGTTAATTTAATTGAGACAATCTTAAACTAATGAACACCCCTAATTTTTCCAGCTTCAGCATATGCTCGGTGTAGGTTAGGAATAACGTGTTCATATGGCCGAACAAACCTCTCCACAAACAGCTTTTCATTTAATGTCATAACATAAGAAAAGCTTCTATTTGCTGCTGGAAGTCCTTTCGATCTCAGAAGATTTCGAACAACGTTTCGAGGAATCAGCCGGTTTTCCAAGCTGTGCATGAGCATTGCTGGATTTTGGACCACATGAATCCTATCAAAACCGACTTCTTCTATCAGGTACTTCATTTTTCTGGCTATGAGCTCCTCTGGTACCCTCAACAAAGAAGGGGCTTTAATAATAGCACGTACTACCTCCTCCTCTGAAAGCCCGAGTCTTTTTAAGTTATCTAACCGTGCGACTAGGGTTTGTTCCTTCATCCAGACGAACACACCTAATACATGTACAAACATGCCTGATGAACGCTCAATGCCCAACTCCTCAACCATCTTCTCTTTAATTTTCAGTTTTTCAGGATTATATTTGAATACACAAGGATAATATTTAATTAGCTGAAGAATCTGATCAAGAGACAAACCACATTGGTTTTGTAGAAAAGACAAGTTAGGCACGACAACCTTTTCCAAGTTGGCAGTGAGGACTGACCCGTACCTGATGAGAATCAGAGACAGATTCTCTACTGAACCAAGAACCCCTAACCAGAAGTCAAGTTTTTCCACCATATTGATCACAAGCAGAGAACGTGTTCGGGCAATGATAGCAGAAATGTCTTCCTTGGAGAAGCCGAGCTCTTGCAGCTTTTCAATATTTGGTCTCAATGAGTTGTCCACACGACAGCAAAGGAGGCGGGGATCCCGCAGCACCGCGGTTCTTATGTCGACCTCCTTCACGCCAGTCTCTCTCAGGAATCGGAGCACTGCGTCTGGGTTATCAGGGGACTTGAGGTGTGTGATGTGCTTCGATGCTTTGAGAGCCTCGTCAGAGGAAAGACCACACGATTGGACGAGGTATTGTAAAGAAAAGTCGGGATTTAACGGCGACGCTTGAGTGGGAGATTTGGAGGCGGCGAGTGGTGTGCAGTGATTGAGGGGAAGAGATGAACGGAGGCAATGGATTCTCACTGTCCCCAGAAACAGGTTCAGAGGCATCGTCACCTGGTAGGCGGATCGAGTACTGAAACGGCTGGTGCACTGCACTGCACGCCTGAGTTGAGATAAGAAATAAAATGAGTGGATCGCGGATTCTGCTCCAAAACCATAGTTTTCCTTTATTCCCTCATAAATCAAAATATATATTCAAACTAAACCTGACCATATATAATCGAATAAATTTAAGGGGTCAACTATTTTAATGTTTGCCGCAGGTTTACAAAGCTTCACACATTTTTTTTCGCGCTTCACGCGGCTCCATATCGGAGAGTGCGTTCAAAACTGGTCAATCAGAATCTGCCACGTGACAAATTCTAAATGGTCAGTTTGGAAGACCATTGATCTTTTCTTCCCTAATTGATATCAGCCGTCGATTAAAATCGAACGACTCTACTGAAAATAAATACTAATTGCACCTGAAAATGTTACTTGCATACAAAAATACGTCATCTACACCCAGAAAAGCGGTAATTACAAAAAAAAAAACCTAGCCGGTGTATAAAAAATTTAAAAATAATTGAAACTTACAGAAAAGTTAAATTTAATTAATTATTTATTTCCTAGACATTTTTCCATATTTTATATTGAAACGCTAATCAAACAAAGAGAAGAGAAAATTGGACACAAAGATTTTAACGTGGAAAACCCCTTTTAAAATAGGGTAAAAAACCACGGGCGGCAGCAGCCTTGAATTTCACTAGAGATTAAAATCGTTGTTTTTCTTACAGAGAGCTTACAGCAACCTCTTTCCCCAAATCCACCTTTTTGTTACAAAGGCAGCAGCAAAAATAAACACAAAAATAATAATCAAAGAAGGAGACAGGTAAAGATGTAATGGGCTGATATTAACAATCAATTTTGGGCCACCAATTGAAGTCCAGTAACAAAATAGAAGTCGCCTCTTTCAATCTCCACCTCGACTGATATACTGGCATAATTAGAGAAGTTTGTTGCTGTGAAGTTGCTGTTGTAGATGCTGCTGTACTTGATACATATCGGGTCTGATGATGCTTGCTGCCGCCAGACAGCCTGTCTTAGTGAGTTACCTTCACCAAGTCCAAGCAATGCTCGAACTTGGTACTGGGAAGTACTTTTGTCAACATGTCTGCTGCATTGTTTGTCGTGTCGACCTTCTTCACAATAATATCGCCTTCTGCAATAACTTCCCGAACTTTATGGTACCTTACATCGATGTGTTTCATACGCTCATGGAACATGCCATCTTTTGTGAGATAGATAGCACTCTGGCTGTCACACAAAATGTTCAATTTCTGCACATCTTGAGTTAGTTCACCGTAGAGATTCCGAAGCCAAATAGCTTCCTTAACGGCATCAGTAATGGCCATGTATTCTGCTTCAGCAGTGGAGAGAGCAACACAATCTTGAAGCCGAGAGCGCCAACTCACGGCACAACCACCAAAGGTGAAGACATAACCTGAAGTAGATCGCCGACTATCGAGGCAACCGGCATAATCTGAATCTACATAGCCGACTAAACCAGTCAAAGAGTTAGAAAATTCAAGCTGTTTGGAAGTTGTACCTTTCAAGTATCGAAGTATCCATTTAACCGCTTGCCAATGTTCCTTTCCAGGATTGGCCATGAAGCGGCTAACTACACTAATGGCATGAGCTAGATCAGGACGGGTGCATACCATTGCGTACATGAGTGAGCCAACTGCACTGGCATATGGCACATTTGCCATTTCATCAACTTCTTTTTCTGAAAGCGGTGACATTTGTCTTGACAACTTAAAGTGCGCACCTAAAGGAATAGTAACAGACTTCGCCTTACTCATGCCGAACCTCTCTAGGACCTTAAGAATGTAACCTTCCTGAGAGAGATATAACTTGTTTTCCTTTCTGTCTCTTGAGATTTCCATGCCAAGAATTTTCTTTGCTGCTCCAAGGTCTTTCATCTGGAATTCTGTTTTCAGTTTCACCTTTATCTTGGCAATGTCAGACATGTTTTTAGCTGCAATAAGCATGTCATCTACATAAAGTAGCAAATACATAAAGGAGTGACCACACCTTTTAATGTAAACACAAGCATCAAAATTACTTCTTTCAAAACCAATACTTGTGATAAATTGATCAAACCTCTTATACCATTGACGTGGAGACTGTTTGAGACCGTAAAGAGATTTCTGTAACTTGCATACATAGTCCCTTTTACCGTCAATGAAATACCCCTCTGGTTGCTCCATGTAGATTTCTTCATCTAAATCCTCGTGTAGGAAAGCTGTTTTTACATCAAGTTGCTCCAACTCCAGATCATTTTGAGCAACCATACCAAGAATCAACCTAATAGAAGTCTGTTTCACAACAGGAGAAAAAATGTCAGTAAAATCTATACCTAGAATTTGGCTGAACCCTTTTGCTACCAAACGGGCCTTGTAGCGAGGATCTTCAATAGCAGGAATGCCCTCCTTCTTTTTATACACCCACTTGCACTTGATGGCCAGCTTACCGAGAGGAAGCTTTGTCAGTTTCCATGTGTTATTCTCCTGTAAAGCTTGCATTTCTTCTTGCATAGCAACTAACCATTTTTCTGAATCAGAACAACTTACAGCTTGATGGTAACTTTGCGGATCAGTTCCATTATCGATTTCAGACGCTGCAGCTAGGGCGAAACCGACAAAATTTGACTCCTCTATCAGCCTCTTGGGTGCATGTATGTTCCTTCTAGGGCGTGTAGCAACAACTGTTTGGACTGGTGCACCGGTAGCGGATGGAACTTGAGCTGAACTGACCTGATTTGCTGCTGTGTCAGACACACCTGCTGCTGCTCCAGAACTGGACAGCAGCTGCTGTCCCATATCAGAACCAGACAGTAGCTGGTTCGGTTGTTGATTTTCATCAGAAACGTTACGGGGCTGCTGCTGTTGCTGATTTTGCTGCTGGTTCGATTCGGTTCCAGCTGAAAATGGCACTAATTGAAGCTCCACCTGAGAAAGTTCTGAGGCAGCAAGCTGATTATCATCTGGCGCAATAAAAGCATCATTTGGACCTGCATTTGCTGCAATATCTTGCCCTCTATTAACAAGAGAACTTTCATCAAATATCACATTTCTAGAGACAATTATCTTAGAAGTATGTGGGTTCCATAATCTATAACCTTTGACACCGGGAGAATAACCAAGAAAAATACATTTCACTGACCTTGGATCGAGTTTCCCATCACTTACGTGTGCATATGCTGGGCAACCAAAAATCTTCAAACTGTTGTAATCAGCAGCATTTCCTGACCACCTCTCCTCCGGTGTTTTCATATTCAAAGACGAGTGAGGTGATCGGTTTGTAATGAGGCAAGCTGTATTAATGGCTTCAGCCCAAAATTGCTTCCCCAAGCCTGATTTGAGAGCATACATCTTGCCTTTTCCAAAAGTGTACGATTCATCCGTTCTGCCACACCGTTTTGTTGTGGAGTTCCAGGGACCGTCAGGTGCCTCACAATACCCTCTTCTTTGCAGAATTGGTTAAATGCACCAGAACAAAACTCTAAACCGTTGTCAGTTCTCAATTTCTTTATCTCCCTTTCTGTTTGCTTTTCTATCATAACCTTCCATGATTTAAAAGCATCAAAAGCCTCAGATTTATGTTTTAGAAAATAAACTCATACCTTTCTAGAGTAATCATCGATGAAAGTGACCATGTATCGGGCTCCACTAAGAGATGCTTCACGAGACGGGCCCCAAACATCAGCATGGATGTAGTCAAGAATACCTTTGGTGACATGCATGGCTGGAGTGATGAAAGTGACACGCTTCTGCTTGCCGAATAAGCAGTGATCACAAAAGCCTACTTTGGATATTTTGCACTTTTCAAAGAAACCTCGGTTGCTTAACTCGATTAGACCCCGATCACTCATGTGACCGAGACGCATGTGCCACAATTTCGTATCATCGGTTGTCTCTGCAACCGTTGCGTGTCCCACTACCGTGTCACCCTCAAGTATGTAAAGATTACCTTTTCTTATCCCTTTCAACATGACTAGCTGCTCGTGAGAGATCTTCAAGACACCACCCTTGCCCGAGAAAGAACAGCCCTTGTCTTCTAGGGCGCTCAAAGAAATCATATTTCTCTTCATGTCAGGAACGTATCGGACGTCAGAAAGAGTCCAAATCAAGCCATCTCTAGTCTGAATCTGAACTGTACCAATGCCTTCTATTTTGCAAGAGTTCTCATTTTCCATAAACACTACCCCTTCAGACACCGGGTTGTAGAGGTTGAACCAGTGTTTGTGCGGTGTAATGTGAAAGGAACAAGCTGAGTCTATGGTCCATTCTTCCCTTCTTTCCTCCAAGCCTTTGGCAACCAGAAGGGCCGCAGAGTTTTCCTCAGCAAACAAAACAAAATCACTTTGGTCAGTAGCTATATTGGCATTTCCTGAATCATCTTCTTTTGGGTTTACACCACCAAATTTCAATTTGTTTTGCAACTTAAAGCAATTTTTCTTAATATGCCCCTTTTTCTTGCAATAGTTGCAAATCAGATTTTTGTGTTGAGATTTAGATCTAGGCCTTGAATTGTCAATTTTGCCCCTTTCAATCGACCTTCCCCGTGTATATAATCCTTCCCCACTATTTTCCTTTTGAGATGAGTCCATCTTATCTTTCGATAGAAGGCTAGTCATAACCTCATCTAAGGTAATAGTTTGTTTTCCATATAGCAGGGTGTCACGAAAATGGGTGTACTTAGAAGGTAAATGGTACAAAAGCAACATTGCTAAATCCTCATCATCAGTTTTAACACCAAGGTTTTCAAGATCATTAATAATCTCACGAAATTCCTCTAAATAGGTTTTCAAGGATTTACCTTCCATCCTGTGAGAGTAAAGTCGAGCCTTTGCATACAGCCGCGTAGCGGGTGTCTTTGTCATGAGCAGGGACTCGAGTTTTTCCCATAGGGTCTTTGTGGTTTTCTCCTTGATAACTTGCTGTAGGATCTCGTTTGAGAGGTGCAACCGAACTTGAGCAAGGGCTTTTGCATCCTTTTTCTTCTTCTCAACATCATTAGTGCCTGTTATCTTGTCGACCCCGAGGATGGCTTCCTCAAGATCTAGAGAAATCAAGATTGACTCCATCTTTACCTGCCACAGATTGAACTTGGTTGTTGAAGTGAGCGGAGCTAGATCAATTCTTGATGACGATGCCATGACCTAACCTTGGCTCTGGTCTTATCACGGCAAATCCTTCGCTCTCCACCAATCCCGATGCAGACGCGCACGCGATTCACAGCAGCGGTGATCTGAAACCCTAGAGGCAACGGCAGCGGTACCTAAAAGGCAGCGGTAGTGGAACTTGAGCAATCGCAGCTCTTACACCCAAAACAGCGGAGATGCTGTCACTGTCACGCGCGAGACGGAGAGAAGATAGAGTGAGAAACCTTGCTCTGATACCAATTGTAACGCAAATCAAACAAAGAGAAGAGAAAATTGGACACCAAGATTTTAACGTGGAAAACCCCTTCAGGAAATAGGGTAAAAACCACGGGCGGCAGCAGCCTTGAAATTTCACTAAAGATGAAAATCGTTGTTTTTCTTACAGAGAGCTTACAACAACTTTTTTCCCCAAATCTCCTTTTTATTACAGAGGCAGCAACGAAAAACACAAAAAATAATAATCAAAGAAGGAGATGGGTAAAGATGTAATGGGCTGATATTAACTATCAATTTTGGGCCACCAATTGAAGTCCAGTAACAAAATAGAAGTCGCCTCTTTCAAGAGCAATATTCAATTCTTATTTTTTTATTAAACGAATCTATTTATCAATCATACAACATTTAAAATTTGTAAAAATTTACAAATCAAAAATCAAAATGTTGTGTTGTACGAACTACATGTTATATCATCGTTGCTCTTAGGCGATCATATTGAAAAGGTAATTCAGATTATTTACCTATCAAACTGTCGAAATAAATTTATTTTATGTCATTAACAAATATGTCGGTTTTACTAACATATAACAATATTTTATAATAAATATGTATTACTTATAATCATATCGCCATTTCCAGTTAACACAACAATTTTTCTTATTTTGTATATTTACAAAGTTATAAACCTTTTAAGCTACTTTATTATTAACGTATTTGTTGCTCCATTTAATAATTAACTGATTTATTTAATATTTAAATAATTATGACTAATATTTAGCGATCTATTAAACAATTTGTGATATCTGTGAATTGGCAGTGTTTGAACAAATCTGAAATGTATGGCTCATATTTCTCAAAAGAAAGGTAAATCAGTTGGAGTTAGGCTGGGGTGCTATAGATAGCATAGTGGTCTCCCGTGCTACGGCTCAATATTCAAGTTTTTAAAATCTAAACGGTCGATCCGAACCGTTCACTATTTAATCCATATTGAAATGTGCTTGGATACCAAATTTTACATTTTTTGGAATTTTTTTACTATTTATTAAGCATTTTTGAAACCGCTGTTTTCCAGTAGTGCAGAATTTTAATAAAAACAGCGATTTTGAAACCATCTTAATAAATAGCAAAAAAATTCCAAAAAATATAAAATTTGGTCTCCAAGCACATTTCAATATGGATTAAACAATGAACGGTTCGAATCGACCGTTTGAATTTTAAAAACTTAAATATTGAACCGTAGCACGGGAAGTCACTATGCTATCTATAGCACCCCAGCCTAACTCAATCAGTTGATTGATTTAAAATAATTGTCATTACATGTACGCTCGACAAGTGTCTACAATGTACCGGAATACAATAGCTAATTCAG
>JARJHM010001006.1:0-89656 GCA_033356055.1 Carex pumila | reverse complement strand
TTAATTTACGAAAGTAACCCTTAATAACATATTAGGTTAGAAACCTCGTCAAATCATACATGAAGTCAAACAAATACTGAATTAATAGAGTTATCAAGGGATTGTAGACTGAATACCCCTAGATCTTCTCATCTAGAAAGCAAACCAATTCCCTTCTTTTACTTTTATTTACAATTATTGTTTCAAACTCCTTTCTTTTGGGTATTGAATCCAACTTTAGGAATTGTTAGAACAAACCCCCCAATTTACTTTTATTGCACTTTATTTTATTTTCTGAAATTTATTACTAAAGTTTGAACTAAGTTTTTATGGTACTCCCTGTGGATTGATACCTAAAATACTACTTTGATAGAATTGTGCACTTGCAATTTAACTCAAACGGGTGTTAAAGGTTTAAAAGGTACATCTTAGTGTACTGAAACTTTGTGCATACGCTTTTGCGCGCATCAATACATTGCCTCGTAAGGCTATTCATGATCCTACAGAATATTTGTTCACCTTTATTCATCAATTCATCCAAAAATACGTAGTAAAAAAAAACAAACATTTATTAAGTAGTGTACTTATAACTTTGCACAAATAAAGTGTTGCGGGCAGATAAAACTTTTGCCTGACTTAGGAATGAGAAAAATCATGCACAAAACATAAGATACAATGACGATAATTTTTGGGAATAGTAGTCTCAGATGTAGAATTTGCGGAGATGCTCGATATTCCAAGGTCTCGGGAGAGTGGTCCCTGTGGAGTCTTCCAATTCATATTGATCCTATCCCTTGAGTTCGGACGACTCTGTATGGTCCGTCCCAGGCATGTTGCAGATTTCCAACCGGATGTCCCGCAGCAGTTACTTTCCTTAAGACTAAATCTCCTGGTTGGAAATGCTTCGGCGCAACATGCTTATCGAAGGCACGCTTGATACGCCTCTGATATTCTATTGTATGGATTCTGGTTGTGTCACGTACTTCCGTGACCAAGTCCAATTCCAGCTGGCATGCCTCGTCATTGTTTTCTTCAGAGTACGTCTCGATCCGTAAGGATGGGGAGACAAGTTCCAATGGAGTGATGTCTTCCATCCCGAATACTAGCGAGTACGGTGTTTGTTGAGTGGCTTCGCGTGGTGTAGTGCGATAGGCCCACAGTACTTCATCTAGCATGTCGGGCTAATCTTTCCTGTTTGTTGCGACCTTTTTCTTTAGACCGTCGACAATGGTTCTGTTGCTAACTTCTGCGAGGCCATTGCTCTGTGGATGACTGACGGAGGCAAAGTTATTGCGGATGCCTAAACCCTGTAAGAAAGATAGTGTGCTTGTCGCATTGAACTGGGTGTCATTGTCCGAAATCAACGTCCGTGGTAGACCGAAACGGCAAATGATATTTTTCCAAATGAACTTTTGAATGACGGTAGCCGTGATGGTTGCCAAAACTTCAGCTTCAACCAATTTGGTGAAAGTATTCAACTGCGACCACTAGCCATCGTCTCTGTCTAATTGCTGTGGGGAAATGACCGACAAGATCTATACCCCACAGATCGAACGGCCATGCACTAGGGATAGATACTTGATCGTAAGCCGGGGTATTATCCATCTTGCTGTGGAACTGGCATCGTTGGCACTTGCGAACCAAGTGGGCTGCATCCTGATGTATCATCGGCCAATAAAAGCCAGCTCGGAGTATTCGTTTGGTGAGAGTTTTGGCTCCTTGATGACTGCCACAAATTCCCTCATGTGCCTCGGCTAACATCTCTTGTGCCTTGTTCTCGCAGAGGCATTTTAACCAAAGACGGAGATAACCTCGCTTGTATAACTGATTGTTGAAGATAGAGTAAAGAGGAGCAATTTTTCTCAACTTGCGCCCTTCGGTCATGTCGTCTGGTAGATGGCTGGTGGTGAGGAAGGCCCACATAGGCGTGAACCATGTGTCACCGACCTCGTTGATGACGGACACACTCCCGGCACTTGTATCGATACTGGATGCCGGGATTTCCATTACTATAACCGGCCTGTCTTTGTCAAGGTTACCTGCCGCGCCAAGTTTGGATAAAGCGTCGGCCTGACAATTTTGATTGCGAGGGACATGGACAATGTTGATTTTATCAAACTGCTGTTTTAAGGCCCGTAAGTGGTCGTGATACTTGCGCAACCGTTCATTATCGACCCGGATTTCGGCATTGATTTGTTTCACAGCTAATTCGAATCACTATGAAGTTGAATTTCCTTAGCCCCTAGCTCTCGTGCCAACTTTAGGCCTTGCAATCATGGCCTCATATTCGGTCATGTTGTTGGTAACCGGGAATAGGAAATGTAAAGTGTAGTTTAGGGTCTCGCCCATTGGTCCTGTCAAGGAAACACCTGCCCCGGCACCCTGTATGGAAGCTGCACCGTCAACATAAATGGTCCACTTCCTGTTGGATGGATCGGGCGTCCCGAAATATTCCACTATGAAATCAGCGAAGATCTGCGACTTAATGGCTGTTTGTGGAAGGAATGAAATGTCAAACTCGGATAATTCCAATGCCCACGACAATAGTTGGCTGGAGGAATTGAAATTTGTGAAGGCCCTTTTAAGTGGGACGCTAGTGTAAATATTAATAGGGTGCGACTGAAAGTATGTGCTCAATTTCCTGGTTGCCACCACCAAAGCATACGCAGCTCTCTCCAACTGAGTGTATTTGGTCTCAGCATCCCGAAGGATGTGCGAGACGAAGTAAATCGGCCTTTGCTCGGCCTTCTCTTCACGGACGAGGACTGCACTAACCGCATGACCAGTGGTATCAATGTAGAGCACCAATGTTTCTCCATCGGCAGGCCGGCTGAGACAAGGAGGATTGGCGAGATATTGCTTTACTTACTCAAAAGTGGAGGCACATTCCTGTGTCCATTCAAACTATACCAATTTGCGCATTGCCTTGAAGAAAGGGAAACAAACATCGCCCAATTTGGCAATGAACCTGTTCAGGGCGACTAGACGTCCCGTAAGGGTTTGTAACTCCTTCAAGTTTTTCGGAAGAGTCATATCTAAGACTGCTTTGGACTTGGATGTGTGGATTTCAATTTAATTTATTTTTCTTTTCGGTCCAATTTATTTTTTGTCTGTCCCTGATTTGACAAGTTTAAGTTCGTCCAAACACACGCTGGATTGGGTCAAATTAAAGAAGCCTCAAACCAACAAACCACATTGAAAATTTAGTTCAGTGTATGTTGGTTTCAAATGAAATTGATACAATATTTTTTTATTTGAGATTAATCTTGTAGAATTGAGGTGAAATTTGTCTTATGTGTGATCGACTTGGAAATATGATCAAATTTAAAAAATGCTTGAGCCTTAAAAGTGGAAAGATGCTTAATTCCAAAGAGACGCTTAAAAGAGGGCTCGAGTCTTGAAGTCTTGGACTATTATACTAGCCGTGGCACTGAGAGCTAGGCTTATGCCAATTGGAGAAACAAATAGGTTGTTTTGTTTTGTCTGACAAAAGATAATAAGAAAAAACAAGGTCGAGACTCGAGAGTCAGGAATTCATTAAACCGAGTCAACTCAAATTTTGAGTTTAGAGTAGGGGCGTAAACGGTTGGATACGAATAAGATAATGGTCAAATCGTATCTTTATATGTTATAATTTTTTGAATACATATACGAATGTAGATACGGATATGGATTAGATATCAGACAGATATGAATATGGATATATATATAGAGAGAGAGAGAGAGAGAGAGAAAGAGAGTGACTAATGTGCATTCGAATGTATATGAGTCGAAATATATATGGTTCAAATTCAATTTTTCAAAATCTAAATAGTTGATCCGAACCGTTCATCTTGTTTTCCATATTAATATGTGTTTGGAGACCAAATTTTATATTTTTCTGAATTATTTTACTATTTATTAAGTATTTTACAAAATTGTTGATTCAACGGTGACTTAACAAAACAGTAAAATCAGTAGCCACCCTTGGATCAACAATTTTGTAAAATATTTAATAAATAGTAAAAAAATTCAGAAAAATGTAAAATTTGGTCTCCAAGCACATATTAATATGGAGAACAAGATGAACTATTCGGATCGACCGTTTGGATTTTAAAAGTCAAATTTGGATTGTATGTATTTCGGACCATATACATTTGTCACACTCCAGATTTTGACCATCCGAGCGTGATTATATAAGTATCTTCACATCTTTCCTTGGCCCATCAACCTACGTTGCCAACAAAAATGAAAACAAAATAACAAAATAGAGTCAGCTACAAAACTCATATTTAATGACGCGTTTCTCTATAATTGGCTTAATTTAACAACAACTCAAATAGGCCGGATAAATCCACACAAATTCACATCAAATTATGCACGCATATTTAATTAGCAATAACATGTTGGTCTAGGTTATCCATAAAACAAGTCACATCATATTCACACATGTATAATCCCTGTCACAGGCGATTCCCACATTCTCATAACACAATTCCTTAAACTGATAAGCATAAATTATATACACATTTAATCTAGGTTTTATTATAAAAACAACCCCAAATATCTTGTATTTTTAATATAAAGTGATTTAAATATACCTAGAATCAAGTTACTACGGTTGTTTGGCTTTTCATTGCAGGAAATGATGAAAAATGGCAAAAATACCCACCAGTGCGGATCAAACTACCCGCAGTGCGGGTCAGCCCAGCCGCACTGAGGACTTAGTCGCATTTCCAACATCCAAGCGCTGCGCAGGAATTTTCCCGAGCCTAGTGCTGATGAAGTTCCACCCGCAGTGCGGATGAGCCCAGCCGCACTCAATACTTAGCCGATTTCAAAACATGTTTGAAAAACAGAATCCACCCGCAGTGCGGATCAGCCATCCGCACTGTCATCCGCATTCAACTAATTCGCAGAAGTTAAATAAGAAAACTTAGAGCCAATGTGGATGAGATCACCCGCAGTGCGGATCAGCCATCCGCACTGGAGCCGCAGAAATGCCAAATTTACACAGTTTCAACACGGGTTCTATTTTTGGCACTTCATGGAAACAATCAAAATATAACAGGGGGTGTTCATTCTCCATTCATATTATCCCTGGGAAACAATCAAAATATAACACCTACTAACTCTACTTTCTAGGCTCTTAATTGGGCATGGTCTTTGGCTATAAAAGGGGGTGTTCATTCTCCATTCATATTATCCCTCATTCTTTCATTCTCTCTCTACACACACAAACAATACTTAGCGATAAATTCTGGAGAAAGGAAAGCTTTCAAGCAAGGAGAAGAAGAGTTTCATGAGCAAGAAGTCGGCAAGATAGAGATTTTTGATTTGTCAAAGGGTGTAATTACTTCCTTTATTTCATTTCTTCTTACTTTGCCAATTTTTGTAATGGATCTCTCCATGAGGGAGTAGATCTCTCTCTAGGGGTTTAGGTCAATGCATGAACTTGTTTAATTCTATTTTATTCGGTTATTTGTTTTTATTATGATTGTTTTATGGGATTTGATTGTTAATTTCTGTGATTTAATAATTTGTGTTAATTACATAGTTAGTACTTGAATTGTAGTATCCCGTTTTGGATTCGAAAGAACCAAAATTGACTGTGATCAATAGGATAGTACCAAATTATGAATGCAAATACCCTAGGTTTAGGTTAAGATTGTAACCAATTTAATCTAAACCGGAACTATAGAAATTAAGGTTAGGAACTTGGTGAGGAACCTAAACGAGAAGCCAAACCCTAATTAGGACATCTCAATTCGAATCGGGTATTGGTATGATGGACTTAATTGCGAAGTACCAATATTTGAGGAGAAAAGAGACTACAAGCGCTCAATGGGTCTAGGTAGCTAGGGTGAGGAACCTAATCGAGAAGTCCGAATTACCTAGGCACGTTATTAATTTACGAAAGTAACCCTTAATAACATATTAGGTTAGAAACCTCGTCAAATCATACATGAATTCAAACAAATACCGAATTAATAGAGTTATCAAGGGATTGTAGACCGAATACCCCTAGATCTTCTCATCTAGAAAGCAAACCAATATTTCTTTCATTCATTTACTTTTATTGTTTTAAACTCTTTATTCGGGTATTGAACCCAAATTTAGGAATTGTTAGAACAAACCCCCCACTCCAATTTACTTTTATCGCACTTGACTTTATTTTATTTTCTGAAATTTATTACTAAAGTTTGAACTAAGTTTTTATCGTACTCCCTGTGGATCGATACCTAAAATACTACTTTGACAAGAATTGTGCACTTGCAATTCAACTCAACGTGTGTTAAAGGTTTAAAAAGTACATCATTGTACTGAAACTTTGCACCATACCCTTTGGACGCATCATAAACCGCCAATCCAATGGGAAATCCATCCAACATTCGAAGGCCACCAACCCACTGGAAAATTCATCCAATAGTGAAAGGCTACAATCACATATCAAATTCCAACCTCAGACCCGCTATCCCGTTAAATATATCATCATAATCCAATATGCAATAGCAATATTCAAAACAACCACACAAAACGAAAACATAATTATAGAGAAGTCTGGTTACCTGATAACGAGATATTCAGAATTTCATATCAGTTTGCAACAACAATTCAAAATCACTGCGACGTAGTCGGGAATCAAGTTGGATAATTGAAACTTCAATAAAATATATCTTCTATTTTTTTTTCTTTTCTCGGATATCAAACTGAGAGAAGGGAAATGTCTCGGATATAAAAAAGAGAGAAGCTAGGGAAGTCTATCAATTCTATTGGTTTAATATGTATATATAATGAAAGTGTAAATCGAAATAGTGCGTTAGTAGAAGAGGTGCATTTATTAGGACTTCAAATGACAAATACAAAACTAATCTGAAAACCGTAACTTATAATTATTAAATAAAAATTGTTATGCGATAAAAACTTTGAAACCGTGCCTTTCTGGCGCCTCTTCAATTTTATTTTTATTTTTATTATGAACGGTTATACTAAGTAATTTGCTCAAATGATTTAATTAGATATTAAATTCTCATATTATTATTATTATTATTTTACTTCATAAAATATAAAAAAGAGAGAATTAAATGTCTAATTCGGTTTAATATATTAAAATAATATATATATATATATATATATATATAGAGGAGGGTTCAAATGTCTCCATGTTTTGGTGCCCTCCATCTCCCTCCATTATTTTCAAAGTTCAAACAGTCGATCCAAACCGCTCAACCTAACCTCCATACTAAAATATGTTTGGAGATCAAATTTTATATTTTTAGGAATTTTTTTACTATTTTTTTAGATAGGTACAAAATCAATAAATCTGAACCATCTAAAAACAGTATTTTTCTACCTATCTAAAAAATAGTATAAAAATTCCTAAAAATATAAAATTTGGTCTCCAAACATATTTTAGTATGGAGTTTAGGTTGAGCGGTTCGGATCGACTGTTTGAACTTTGAGAATGATGGAGGGAGATGGAGGCACAAAAACATGGAGGCATTTGAACCCTCCTCATATCTATCTATCTATATATATATATATATATATATATATATATAGGAACATGCTAGCGTGCTATGCATAGCATAGAACCCCTCTATGCAACGGCTTGGATTTTGAGTTTTCAAAATCCTAATGGTCGATCCGAACCGTTCATCTTGTTCTCCATATTAATACGTGTTTGGAGACCAAATTTTACATTTTTTGAAATTTTTTTACTATTTCTTTAGATTTATTGAAAATCGCTGTTTTTTTATGGTACAGATTTGCTGAAAACAGCGATTTTCAATAAATCTAAAGAAATAGTAAAAAAAATTCAAAAAATATAAAATTTGGTCTCCAAACACATATTAATATAGAGAACAAGATGAACGGTTCGGATTGACCATTAGGATTTTGAAAACTCGAAATCCAAGCCGTTGCATGGAGGGATTCTATGCTATGCATAGCATGCTAGCATATTCCTATATATATATATATATATATATATATATATATATATATATATATATATATATATACTGGGGTTAAAATGCACCCTCTTTTTTGTGCTCCTAACGTGCACCCTCCCCTCGTATCTTCATTTTTAAAGTTTAAATAGTTGATTTGAATCTACCAACGTGTTCTACATATTAAAATGTGTTTGGAGACCGAATTTCATATTTTTTGGAAATTTTTTACTATTTTTTCAGAATTTTTGAAAATCATCACTGTGCTGAATTTTTTATTATTGTTTAGTTTAATAAAAAATTCTGAAAAAATAGTAAAAAAATGTCCAAAAAATGTAAAATTTGGTCTCCAAGCACATTTTAATATGTAGAACACGTTGGTAGATTCAAATCAACTATTTGAATTTTAAAATGAAGATACGAGGGGAGGGTGCACGTTAGGAGCACAAAAAGAAGGGTGCATTTTAACCCTACTCATATATATATATATAGAGATGGACTTGGGTGAGACGCGGTGTATACGCCGTTTGTACTTCACGCCGTATTTTCATTTTGAAAGTCCAAACGACCGATCCGAACCGTTAGATATTTAATCCATAATGAAATGTGCTTGGAGACTAATTTTTACATTTTTTGAAAATTTTTTACTATTTATTAAGCATTTTTGAAAGTTGCTGTTTTGCTGTGAACAGTAAAAAACAGTAAAATTTTCTGAACCATCAGATCAGCGGCATTCAAAATTGCTTAATAAATAGTAAAAAAATTCCAAAAAATGTAAAATTTGGTCTCCAAGCACATTTCAATATGGAGAACAAGATGAACGGTTCGGATCGGTTGTTTGAATTTTCAAAATGGCTAAACCGTACCGTGGAGCACCAAACGCGTATACTCCGCGTCTCACCCAAGTCCATCTCTATATATATATATATATATTTATGAAATGTTACCAAAGATTTATAATTTTTATTATCTTATGAAACAGTTTTGTAAGTATAAATAACATAATAATGACTCAAATTTTTAGAATATTACAACATTTGAATGCACATTAGTTACTCTTTCTCTCTCTATATATATATGAGATGAGCTACACTACTCCATGGAGTAAAACGCGTTTATACTCCACGCCGTATTTTCATTTTGAGAGTCCAAACGACCGATCCAAATCGTTAGATATGATCTCCATATTGAAATGTGCTTGGAGACCAAATTTTACATTTTTTTTGAATTTTTTTTACTATTTATTAAGCAATTTTGAAAATTGCTGTGAACAGTCAAAACAGTAAAAATTTCTGGACCATCGGATCAATAATTTTCAAAATTGCTTAATAAATAGTAAAAAAAATTTCAAAAAATGTAAAATTTGGTCTCCAAGCACATTTCAATATGGAGATCATGTTGAGCGGTTCAAATCAGTCGTTTGGATTTTAAAATAAAAATATACTGCCATGTTTACTCCATGGAGTAACGTAGCTCATCTCTCTCTATATATATAATTCATATAATAAAAAAATAAATTACTAATGTACATTCTAATAAAAAATAACATCTAAATATTATTTTTCATTCATAAATTGGATCTAATATTTTTCATAATAAGTTTATTAATTACAAAACATATATCATATTATCAAAACATTAGTCAAATAGTGTTATATATATTATTCATCAAAATATATAAGTATATGCAATTTAATAATATAGACATTTGTTGTGGTTTATGAATGTAAACGATCGGATACGGATAGTTAAAAGTCTTATCGTATCTTTATCCGTTATAATTTTTCGGATAAAGATACGAATCAAATAATCTAAGTAATTTTTCGGATTTAATCTGGATGAAGTCGGATAATATCCAATCCGTTTACACCCCTAGACTCTAGAGTCAGATTATTAAAAGAAATCCGTACATTTTATTTCAGCCTGGATTTGTCTGAATTCGGATCTAAACTCAAATTTATATAAACCATTTCAAATTGAATTTTACAAAAGAAAGAGAAGATAGCAATCTTCCTGACAAATATCTTTCTAAAGTATATATCCTCCTTTCAAACTCTTTTAGAAAGTGTAAATATCAAAATGCAAGAGTGCCAATTATTTTAGCACGCTCCGGGCCTCCGGTTAATATTTTTGTAACTATATACATATATAGTTGGTGATGTATATCACAGTGTTGTAAAAAACGTTCGTTTAAGCTGATTAATCGGTCGATTAGTTGTTGGCGGTGACCAATTCGTTATGAATTTTTCTAACTAATCGATTAATTATTTTCAATTATAACTGATTATTCCCAATTATTTTTTATTAATCGCTTGGCTATACCATGTTCATCCGACAACCACATACCGTTATTTACGACACTGGTATATATATCCTACTCATACATAATGTAATAAGAAATATGTAGTTTTCAATTCTTCATCTTCCATTCAATTGTTATTTTTATCATTTTTACAAAAAAAATTGAATATGCAAGTGCATGTATATTGGCATATATATAATAGTCAAGTGCATTAGTATAACGCTTAAGTGTCTATTAAATTATAGTCAAATGTGTATTTTAATGGGTTTGAAGAACGTGTGTGAAAAATCAAGACAATGGTTGACAGATGTTAATAATTAACACATGTTTTGACTTGATCAAAACCGTGTGATAACTGTAAATGGTTATATCATAACTGAAATAAAGTGTGCTGCTAATAAAATCGTATGATAACAACTAATATATAGTTATATCATAACTGAAATACACTTCATCACTGCCAATATATAGTTATATCATAACTGAAATAAACAAGTGTGCATAGACATTATAGGTAGGTGGACACAACACAATAAACTTGTATGCTTCGATACACGAGAAACATGAATTCCAAGATGTATGAATAGTTCACATGAGATGTTTGAAGACGAGTTCATGACATATTATGTATGTTTATCTTTAACTAGAGTGACTATATTTATCATATACTCTTTGGTTATGTAGTTAATTTTAAGAGTTTCATAATTTCACTGTAGCATGGTGTTTAGGGCTGCAAACGAATCGAACCAAATCAAACTTATCCCAGCTTGAGTTTGGTTTGAATTAATTTTGAATCGAAATTTTTACAAACTCAATTTCAAATCTTTTACGAACTTTTTACGACAAAAAAGAGTGGTCGTAGTCGCCGAAAGCGAGAGGTGAAAGTTGTCTAGAGTTTTAGAACTGAGAACGAGGATTACAAATTACGAGTTATGACTTATCGCTGGACGGCCTTATGTTTTAACTTTTAAATCATCAGCAAACATAAGTCATCAACGGAAATTAACGGTTCGCGTTACTTTGAGATTCGAACTAGAATAGTTTGTAAACCTATTTTGAACAAACCAGATCCAATTTGAATTTGGTTTGAATTAATTTTAAACTATTTTGAATCAAATTTCTAATGAACTTTTTCGAATCAAACTCGAATCGAATCACAAACTACGAATTTTTTGTGTAGCCCTAATGTTGTTTGTGCATCTCAGCATCTCCTATTTAATTTTCATATTAGATTTCAAAAAGTGTTTATCCTTTGAAATTAGGACATTTTTCAAGCTTTGTTTTTCTTTTTCTAGGAAAAAGTCTCCTGGGCCCGTTTCATTTCAAAACTAATAATATTACAACCAAAATAAAAGGTTTGTCTAGGGTGACACAATCTAATCTAAACATTCTTCTAGCATCAAAACTGTATGCAAAAGATAAACAACCATTATTAAACAAAAGAATAACATAACAAAGACTGCAACATTAGCTTTTAAACATCAAACAAAGTACTGTAAGCTACTGTCTTTGTCTTTAATTAGATAGTAGAACTGTCTTCCTCATCAAAAAGTGAATCCATCTGCTCTTCAGTGTTATGAGGAATTGATGGCATGAGTATGAGATTGGTATCCTTAGACATTCACTAATTCAGCTCCTCATCTTCAGCACCCAGTCATGTCCAATATACCATGGTTGTCATTTTAAAGAGAATAATGTCTTCTAGGAGGGCAAACTTTACTTTTAAAACATATTAAATTTCTTTGCTTCCAAATACACCAAGCTGGAGCCCAAAAAATAATAAAAAAACTGTGTTGTTTATGTCTGGGCAGAGAGAAAGCAAAAGACATAATATCCTCTATTGAATGCCAGGAGCTAAACATGTCATGACATTCCTCTAATCAAACTCAGATTTGTCTAACAAAAGGGCATTGGATAAAAAGATGATATATAGTTTCAACTTGATTACAAAAATAACATTGAGAAGATCCAGATCGTTATTTATCTACAATGTTATCTTTAGTGAGAATTATATCCTGAGTAGTAGCCATATGGAAAGCTTGATTTTTGTAGGGAGTTTAGAATTCCACCCAATCATACTATGTTCAGATTGGACTCCCCTGAATGTAATGAAATTATAAAAGGATTTAATAGTAAATTGTTCATGTGACTCCCTGATTCAGTGAAGAATATCTTGTGATTGTGAGGGGAAGAAGTTGAGGATAAGTGATTGTAATTCCTCCCAATCTCTAGCATCCACTCCAGTACGTAGATGTTCTCTAAAAGAAATTACCTGACCTTGGGAGAGAAGAACCTCATGTAACCCAATGTTTTAATTAGAGCAAAATTTGAATAAAAAGTGATAATAGACTGATAGTAGACAATTACCTAATCAGACATCAGTCAAAATTGGACCTCAGTGTTTATTCCAGAAGTGATAGTAAGGCTACAATCAAGCAAAGATTGTAAGGACATAATGCATTCAAAAAAGAGGAAAGAGATATATTTGTAGTAGAATATGATAAAAGGACCTCTTTTCAAAGCCTTTGACAATTTGGGTTTTTAAGTTTCCATAATCATTTAGTAAGTAAAGCTATATTCATGTGATCAAGTTTTGTTTTATAATATTCCACTTCGTAAATGATATGTGTTGTAAATGTTTATTAGTTTTGTGATGATGTGCTGATTACGTATACCTTTAAATCATCTATAGTATATAGATACTAAAATTTTAATCTACGAGTCGTACATGAAAGAATATCTTAAATACTAGATTAATTGGGGCGCTTCAATACTTTAATTTTACTTGTGTCTTGTTGCAAAATATATATAAAGATGCCCATCGTGCAACATTTCCAAAAATTTCAGGTATAAATTTGATTACGCTTCAAGTAGAATTAATTTCTAATCGTTTCTCAATTCACGAAAAATTTGTTTATTAGTACTACTTGCAGGCTAACATGTTTAATTATATATTGCACAAAATGCCTATTCGTATCTTCTGTAGTAACCAGTAACGTAAAATTGGAATTTGCTCAAAATCAGATCAACAATTCAGATAAAGAATGAATAATGTTTAATGAGTAAGGCTATAGTAATATGCATATTACGGATCGACATGTACTATGAACTCATATTTTTATTCTTCAAGTTTAAATAGTTAATCCAAACCATTAAATATGATCTCCGTATAAAAATATACTTGAAGATCCAATTTGATATTTTTTTTATAGAATTGTGTTTACTATTGTATTGTTTAAATAGGTAGAAACCCAGTGCTTTTAGATGATCCAAAAATTTTAAAATCAAGTGATTTTATACCTATCTAAAAAAAAAAATTCGAAAAAAATATAAATTCAGTCTGTATAAGTGCAATATCATATGAAATTATGTTGATCAGATCAGATCGATAGTTTGAATTTAAAAAAAAAAAAAAAAAAGAGATACGAATCATAGTGCATTTAACGTACTCAATTTAAATTTCTAAACCCTATGATCCGAATTCAAAATTTAAATTAATACCAATTCGTTCGTGATCTAAAAGTAACCGCTGTTAGATGTCATCTCAAATTCCGGGACCACATTATTGAGATCTTGCCTGTTTCTTTGAAATTGCTTCCAAATTAATCCTCACCGTTAATATTTTGCAAACCTCCCCACTCCAGCGTTGCATATATCTACGTACGTATATGTATTACATGCATGCGTGATGCATTATCCGTTCAGTACTGTTCAAGTTCCTGGTATTTTCTTTCGTCACCGTTATTAAAGTCAGCCATAAAGTAATGTCTTTAATTACCAAAAAAGTACATGGTTAAACATTTTTGGTATCACACATGCATAATAAAATTTCCGGATCAGTCCAATTGCTTGGCTCAAAGAATCACGTTTGCCTTTGCTTAATGAGAAGGACAACATATTGAATATTGAACATTTGAATATATGTAATCATGCAGCTTGCTTTACCGTTTCGGTTGGGAATACCATGATACCTGTAGTATTTAATGGAAGTAGTTTTTTGCCTTTCGGACTTCTTCTGGTTAAACTAAATTTAGTAGACTCCCCCCCCCCCCCCTCTTTTTGTATTTTGAGGAATCAACGTACTGCAATGAATCTTCTATTAATGCACTGGATTCAGATATTTCAATTGAGTCGCAACATCGCAAATTGAAGCTGGTGCTTTCAAGAAAACGAATCATAATTTCTTCAAAGAGCATAATTTGGGTTAAATATACCCTCAAAATGCTCTGAAAGAACACAAAGACTAGAGGTAATAAAAAAGAATTAAAATATGTATGTATGTACATGCTAAAGAGACCAGTGGATCAAATCATGACCATTACCACCATCACCATGCTCGTAATTCCTAGTGTTACCATCACTGCTGCTTTCGTTATTCCCGTGCAATGCTGACCCAAGCAGACCTGAATACTGAACTGTCTCAGTGACAGGTCTCTCCATCATGTCTAGCCCAACATGTTGTTGCACAGGAACCGAACTTGCACTAGTGTAGCCATGATTGGACCTACTTGAATTTCCTTCATGGAGGTGTCTAAAGCTGAATGGACTCTGAATGCTGTCACCTGCAGGCCTGCCCCATTGTACCGGAGATGACAGAAGAGAGAGAGCACAACTCGAGTTTGGTGCACCAGCGAGGTTTAGGGTTTCGTTTGAGCTAGATAGGAATTGCTGGTGAGTTGGAGTTTGCACAAAAGGCGGCATACCAATCTGGGGCTGAGTTGGGTTCACCTGAGGTGGTTGGTTGCCCACAAACGTGACTGTTGTACTAGGTCTGGTGAAATCCATGACAAAACCACTTGATACGGTTCCATCTACTTCTGTATTATTTGATACATCCAATGAAGTGTCACAGTATGTTCAGACAATAAAACAAAATCAAAGGGAAGTTTTGTCATGTCTAGAAAGATTTAATGTAGAACTATATTGTTTGCTGGAACAACAAGAACCAGGCTTTACTAAAAAGTAATCAATGCAGTATATAGTGCTGCTTTTGGTGAACATGTTAAATGAAATATGGCTATATTTGAGTAAGATAATTGGAATCATGATTTATTTTGTAATTAAGCCTTGCATAGCATCACATAAATGCAATAATAAGGCACAGCATAAGAAGAAAAAAATACCAATTGCAAATAACACATACCAGACCTAGTTTCTACGATGCGGATCATGCTAGTATTGGTATGAGATAAATGGTTAAAAATTATGTATTTTCTTCCTCAAAATCATATATTGTTTTCCTTGTCTTATGTGAACTTGAACAAAAGACTACTCAATATCTGGTCACCTTGATTGCAATTATTTTGCTTTAATTACCAGAAATCTATTTCTGAAAAGCATCAATATACATGTTTCTAAAATAACTGCTTGCATCATTAACTAAAATAATATCTACAAGAATTTTGTATGAGAGTGTTTGCTTATAACATAGTAAACTTCACTGGGTAAATGATATTTTATTAAAATTATAATGAAAATCATAGGCATAACAAAATCGAACTGATGATATGGAAATGATATTTGTCTCTATCTATCAAAGAATTCAGAAAAAAATAAAAACTAATAAAAAATTCTAACCATGGAAGAATGGCGAGAATGGTCTGCCATGAGACAATGGCCCAGAAGGAGGCTTTCGGCGTCGCTCATTGTGCCCTGCTAGGCGACGGCGGCAACTGCGCTTGCCTTGGTCAAATTCTGATAGCAAGTGGAACCTAACAGAATGAAAACAAAGGAAAAACAAGTACTTTAGAATGCTACAATCTTTCAGACCAGCAGGACAATGAAAACAAAGGAAACAAGTACTATTTATTATATTCTATAGCTGTTACAATCCAGATCAGCAGGGCCATATCGATTGCCTAACACGACACTATTTGTTGATACCTTAATCCGGTAATTTGAATTTTTCCTCAAAAAATATCAGTAGAAGACAAATCACTTCCACAGAGAAAGCTGCTAAAGAGCTATTTCAGCTGAAAATAGTAACATTGCATGTACTATTGCAATAATGTATGCATTAAGATACTATTCCATCAAATTAAATTAAATTGCAAAACTTTGTTTATTACAGAATAAGATAAAATGAAAAATACAAGAAGAAAAATAGAAGAATTTAGTAAAGATTGTTGCCATTTATGTATTTTCCAATTCTAAAATAGAGCAGAATCAGGCAAGATTGTTGCTGTTTGTGTATTTACCAATTCTAAAATTTTAGATAATAAAATGTAATCATCAGTGCATGTGAATTAAGTATATACTAGTTATAAGAAGAAAAGGAAAAGGACCAGGAAAAACCGGAAAAGCTTCCCTCCAAATAAGCACTGTATATACTTCTTATATTACATGTTACATAAACACCGTATGTTAATAGAAAAAAATGTTAATCTAGATGAACCAATACATCATATCATCACATATTGTCTTATTTAAGAGTTATCAAAGTAAAAATTTGCCAAATTGAGTTTAAATTCATAACAAAAATTCTTAATATCCTCTAGTCGTGTTCATTTCAAGACGCCAGTCCATAGAAGTTGGTAGCCACCAATAGATCATTATCACAAAGTGATCAACATGCTAATAAACAATACACATTGACCAATATAGAGTATCTAAAATCCAACATGCACAAGATTCAAACACCCTTGTACACATGTTTCGCAACACTCCCCCTTAATATTTAAACCGCATGCCTTGGACAGAGTTACCTCATAATTGCCCATTAATTAGGTGCGCCTACAGAAATGCTTTCTACATATTACTACTACAAACTTAGATGATGATACCATTGATCAGTTTTAGCCTTATTTCAAGAGTATATGAAGAAGTTGAAATTGTCCACATATATATGGCGGATGAATATCTATATATAGCTTCAAGAATGGATGGGATCTTAAATACTATGAATAACTTGTCCATAATTTATGTATGCTTTTGACCGTACTTGTATCACCGCAGTAATTGAATTTCAGAACTTCCACCTTGTGTTATATATATAAATTGGTTATACATAAGATGAGTATGTTTACAACTGAAGGATGGACAGGAATTACATGACCAACTTATGTACATATAAAAGCTACTTGGCCAACATTTCATGATAAAAAAAAATCAAGTAGAAATATATTTAATATATACATCAAAAAGATTGATTGCCCAAGAGATCAACAGCACCAAAGGAAAATAATTAAGACCAATTTGATGTGCATCCATGCAATTTATTGAATTTAAATGATCTATAGGCAATCGAAACCTTAATCTATTTTTTTTTTTTAAATAGTGGTATTTACCACCGATTTCATTGAAGTAAAAAACCATAGCATATCTGATCTGATACCTAAAATTGATACCAAAATCAAATATGGCAAGTCTGTACAAATGTTCAAAGCAAAAACAGATACAAAAGAAAATACCAAAACATCATAACCTGCACACAACTAAGGCAGTAAAATATAAAAAAATACCATCACATCATAGTATGCATAAAACTAAGTGCTACAAATCTAATAAGTCTTCTTCCTCCTCTTCTCGAGACATTGAAAATGGAGGGTTGCCATCTCCAAAATCCTGCATCAGGAGGTCCAAATATAGAGATGCCTTTTGTTGACTTTATGGCCCATTTAATTACAAGTCCACGAGAGAATTAGCTTAAAGTAATGTTATTACAACAAGGCAGTGATAAATAAATCAATATGATCAAATAATTTTGTGGCCAGTCTGTCAAAAGAAAATTTTATATACAGGGATGTGCCAATCACTACATAGCTACTAGGCTAACTAATTTTTTGTAGTAGGCTTGCCTACCAGACTAATTAATTATTAATGAATCTTTTAGTTTGAATGCCGAACAGGAAAGTGAATTGATATTAGAATGCTAATTAATTATTAATGAATCTTTTAGTTTGTTTGCCGAACAGGAAAGTGAATTGATATTAGAATGCCATTGGAGCATTGGATCCGGATGAAAAGCAGAAGCTAATAAAAGAAAATTGGTTTAATTACTCCGCATAATTTTCAATAAGCCGTTACAATATCTGCCACATAACACATATCTATATTTGATGCGCAAAAAAAAGAAGAAGAAAACATATGTTGCTACAGTCCAAAAAAGAATATATGCATTTAATGTGCAATTGGTCAAAAGGAATCTATAAGCTCAACAAGGCGTAGAAATTAGGAAATCGCACACACGCAAAAGGAAAAAAGAAATAGTTCCGCAAAACAATTCTTCAAAATGGAAAACAAAATTCAACAAGTGATGTTCTTCTTCTTCAAAAAAAAAAAAAAAAAGTGATGTTAAAAAGGGAAAGAAATTACCTGCTGCACTGTTGGCAAAATCTCTGCTCAATACCTCCGACAACCACTCGAGGTGCCTTGGAGTGGGGCCCGCAAACCCTATGCTTGCAATAGTATGCTTTGGCCCCACTTAGGTCCACCCCGCAACCCTCCACCTGGCACCTTCCCATTGGCTGTTGCGCGGGCCCTTGTGGAGCACAGCTTGGACCCGGCCTCTTCGAGGATGACAGGGACGATGGCGATGACGATGAAGTGGAGACTCGAGACCCCACCAATCGTCCTGCATAAACAGTACTTGTGCTGATACTACTTCCCATGGCCATTGTTTCGTCAAAACGGATCTTCTCTTCACCAAAGTTGAAAGAGCTGGAGTTTGCGTTTGAAGACGAACCCATCCGTCTCTGTTTCGCCTTCCCCTCTCTCTCTCTCTCTCGCACGAGCAGGAATTGAGGAAAAGGAGAAGAATTCTTGCTTCAACGCCTCTCAAAATTGCGGTACGGTTTCTCTCCTCTCTCTCCCTCAAGAACTTTCTGTTCGAGGGGTTGTTTGGTTTGTTTGGGAGAGAAATAAGAAAAGAGAGTAGATGACCGACAAATGGTGGATTGGTGGATTAACAAGGGAAGAAGAGAGAGAAACACAGACAGCTTTTTGATTTCTCG
Source organism: Carex pumila (assembly GCA_033356055.1). Classification (NCBI taxonomy): domain Eukaryota; kingdom Viridiplantae; phylum Streptophyta; class Magnoliopsida; order Poales; family Cyperaceae; genus Carex; species Carex pumila. Next base: position 70,493 of record JARJHM010001006.1, on the reverse strand, counting down.
CTACAGTGCCATTGTTGATGGGATTGAATGATATTTTTAAAAGAGAAACCCTAAAGAAAAAAAAAAAAAGAGTAAAAGAAGAGTGGTAGTTTATATATTTGTATGAACAGTAACGTTGGAAGACGACATGTTGAGTGTGGACATGGTAAGAGCTTGGGATTTTCTGTTGCTGTTGATTATTGTACTCAACAATTTGACATGTGATCTCTCCCGAGTCCCGACTGCCGATGAAGAACCTTTTCAGAATGTTTTCCCCACAAATTATCATATAAAGGTTCTGGCATGTAAGTGATGTCATGTATGATCTTGCAGGGGACCTGCGTGTTGTCAGGTTCATGTGCTATGTATTGTTTTTATTTGTTCATTTTTTTTTTTATGCTTAGATCATGCCCGTAGGCCAACCTACAGAAAACATTTGGGTCCTTAGACCCGTTCGGTAAATCACTGTTTATTGTGAGAAAAAAAAATTTATTTAGAATTAATTTTTTATTCTCACAGTGAACAGTAATTTTCAGTTCAAAATTTTTGATTTTCGTATCCATTTTTATTCCACTGGTGCAACCGAACAGGGTCTTACACTTGTCTTTGCCGTTTTCCTAAAGGACCCTGATAACAATCCCTACAGGTCTATCCCCGCAAAAAACCCCGCACAAACTGCCAAAAATATCATGGGGGGACCGCTCAATAATTAATACTCTGCAAAAACTGTTGGTATTTAACTTGAAGCATCAAAGTATTTATCCTCGATTTTCAAAGTATTAATCTCTATGCAATGATCTCTATTTATGAAAGAATAAATCAATTCATTAATTGTCGCCGCACAAAATTTCCTTTTTTTTTGAATCAACCCCGCACAACTGGGGACCATTAAACATGGGGGGACCACTCAATCATTAATGAGCGTTTAAAAAACTGTTAGTATTTAACTTGAAGCATCGAAGTATTTAACTTAAATTTGTCAGGTATTAAACCCTATGCAATGATCTCTATTTATAAAAGAATAAATCAATCCATTAATTGTCCCCGCACAAAATTTCTTTTTTTTTTTGAATCGTCCCCGCACAACTGGAGACTATTAAATAAACAATCCCCTCACTCAATGATAAATATTCTGAGACATAATGATAAATATTTTATGTTACATGAGTAAATACTTTACATTACATGGATAAATACTTTATGTTACATGGATAAATATTTCTCATGCATATTTGCAACTTTCAGTAAAACATCAATGATAAATACTCTCATGCATAATTATAAATACTTTATGTTATATAGATAAATACTTTGTATTGCATTAATGAATACTTCTCAGACATAATTGCAACTTACAGAAAAACATCAATGATAAATACTCTATGTTACATGGATAAATACCTTATGTTACAAGGATAAATACTTCTCAAAAATAATGATAAATACTTTTTTGAACATCAATTAACAGATAAGCATTATTAACGGAAATTGTTTTTAGATAACAGTATAATTAATGCAGAGATTGTTATTAAAGGAATAATTAATGTAGGAATTGATATTAGAGGAAGGCATAATTAATGCGGGGATGGGAGTGGGGGGTTTCTTATAATTAGTGGGGGGATAAAAGGAAACTTTTAGGAAAATTAGTGGGGGGATATATGGCAATTAAGGAAGAGAGAGAGTACGGGAAAAATGGGGGGATGAGAGTGGGGGGTTTGTTATAATTATTCTTTCCTAAATCCTGTCCTAGTTCATTTTCTGTTTCAGTTTTTTAAGAACTTCACTACGGAGAATTCCGGACCATCAAATATGTATTGATACAAATATTAAACAAAGTTAATTTTGTAAAATTTAAGTTAGATTGAATTAGTTTGATTTTGATCGGACTGTTGTTATTTTTTTTTTTATTGACAGTGGTTGTGGTTGTTGAGTATAATGCAGATCCTCAGCAGTAACAATACTCACAACAGTTCTAATCGTAGAGAGCTTTACTACAAGAGAAAAAAATTCGGTAAAATCAATACTTGCCTTTTGTTGGAAACATTTCACCACTAATCTGGCCTTGTATCTTTGAGAGCCATTATACTCTTGTTTCAACCTGTATACCCATTTATTTTGAATTACCTTCTTTTTGACTCGGAGCTCAACCAATTTCCACGTTTGATTTGTATGCAGTGAGTTCATCTTTTTATCAATTGCTTTCTTCCATTCTGTTTTCCTTTCAGAATGCATTGCCTCATCATAGCAGCTGGGCTCGCTGTCATCTGTGAGCAATAGATAGTCTAGAGATGGAGAATAATGGTCTGGGGCAGTGACAATTCGTCTCTCACGTCAAACTACAATGGGTGGTGTCACCGGCTCCTCCTGAACTTCATGTTCATGAATCTGTTCTTCAACCTGTTCATCAACCTATTCTACAACACGCCAACCAAGACCATTTGAAGAAATATCATCAAGCTCAAAATATTCTGATTTTTCTGGTTTCTTCTTCTCTTTGATCGTATCCTTATACAAAACTATTAGTTTGTAATAATCTAGAAGTCAATAATACGATAATTTATCATAAAGCTTTGTTCATGAATTGAATATTTATTTATATATCATTTTGTTGCCTTGAGTATTATTAAATTTATGGATCATTTTGAGTTCATGACTGAAATTGTGAAACTCTATAATATAGATGATATATACTCTTAAAAGTCACTAACCAAGGTAATTAGCAGGAACACTAATTACCGCGATAAGGTTAGTATGTGGATTAAAAGATGGTTAAGTTTTACAAACCACCTGACACGAGATGTCATTTTAATCACATAGATATATGTTCTAGGAACATGGTATTTGACAGACCCCGAATGAAACATTAAATAGAATTGTGTTTGTGTCATTTATGTTTTCATTCAGTGTCAGGTTCTACAGTATAAGGTATTTATCGTTTCCACTGAGAAATATGTATGTGTAATTGTTATCTAAAGCTGTCCGTAAAAAGCAGTCATAACGGTAGCTTTTCCTTATGTATAGCTTAGCTGAGGAAGTGATAGTTTACCAAGAATACTATTTGTCCCTCGTATTTTATATGAGTTATAGCATCACTGAGCCCATTGATAGAGTAATATTATTTGCTAGCGGTATAATTACAAGAGTAATTATATTTCATAATCTGCTCAAGATCAAGAAAAGATTCAGTTAGCAAGGATGACACACATCTACCTTGAAACTAATATGATAGCTATGAGACAAAAGAACAGACACAAGTAAATTGTTTACTGGATCGTGATATTGTATAGTACAGCATCATCTATGTAATTGGATGGTCATGATGTATATTGCCAGATACCGCTGATGTTTATAGAAGTTAAAACATTTTTAACTCTATTTACTAACATAACACAGATCCTATTGGATCACACCATATATGAGTTAATCAGAGAATCTTATTATTATTGATTATAAATTGGTTATGATCAATAGTAAGGTGGTTATAATTAATTATACGTGTTATAATTATATTATATATGTTATATAAAAATAACAAGCAAAAAACATTGGTTAATTTATAAACGTGTGTGACACGTTGTATAAAAGTTAACGGGTTAATTTATAAATGTGCAGGACACGTTATATAAATTACCGAAACAACAACCGTAAGAAATATAATTGTTCAGAATAATTATACGAATATTATTTGTATTTGGGTCGAGGGCATTCGGGTCTTTTCAGATTCGTCCTTATCCGTATGACATGTCACCGATCCAATCTAGATGACACGTCATCAATCCTATCCACATGACACCTCACCCCCTAGGTGGCATGCCTTGTCATAGGGGTATTTTGGTCTTTTCACATCATTTTAGAGGCTATAAATAGAGGGGTGCATGGAGAGAATAAACTACAATTCACTCATATCGTTTCGTGTCGAAACAAATCGGTATTTTCTCTCTTTCTTGGTTTCTCCCAAATAGTGTTTCGGTTGAGAAAAGAAAGTTCTACGTAGTTGACGTATAATCTTGCGGGTTGTTGTGAAGTATATTTACGGAATTGATGAATAGTGTTTTACCAAATTTTGTAGTATTTCAATTTTGCTCATTGATGAAACTGAGTAACCGAAAATTCGTGTTTACGGGTTTTCGTCTTTTTCTTCATGAATAGTATTTTTGTATAATTCCTCGGTTTATAGTATTTCTGGCAAAAGAAATAAACCGCTCTCTGGTTAGTCCTGGTGGATAACCGATAGAGGCATCAGACGTCTGATGCTCCGAGGAGAATCATTCCCGTGATGTAGCTCTACTCGCTCGGTCTGCATTCCAACTGTGATTTGGAAACAAGGTATAAATATGTTATATTAATATATTTAATTGGTATGTAGATTAAAGTTTTAGAAATCAATCATGGAGTAAATCTGTAAAATAATTAAATTGGGTTTTGATGTCAAAGGAATACTGAAGGTAGACCGTCTTGGAAAGTTTCCTGACATATCTCGTTTAATCCTGAGCTAAGTTAGCCTTAGAAAAAAAATTTCTACAGTCATTCCGCAACTTAAGCCTAAATGGGATTTGGTTACCCCGAAACCCAACAAAAACATCCTCATTAAATATGACATCTTTATTCCTTATGACCTTTTTACCCTCATGATCCCATAGTCTATAACCAAAGCTATCACCTCCATATCTTAACAGAGTGCATATTTTGGATTTTGCATCTAGCTTGGATCTATTTTCAGCACTGACATGGACATAGGAAATACAACTGAATATTCGTAAATGTGAAAGTTTTACCTCCTTTCCTGTCCAAGCTTCCTCAGGCAATTTGCAATCAATAGCAGTAGATGGTCCTCTGTTGATCAGATATGCAGCAGTATTCATAGCTTCAGCCCAGAAATGTTTGGGTAAACTAGCATTCAGCAACATGCTTCTAGCGCATTCAGTGATGGTTCTGTTCATGTGCTTAGCTACGCCATTCTGCCGTGATGTCCTTGGTACTATTTTTTTCTCTTTTGATCCCATTCACAGCACAATACTCATCAAACTCCTTGCTGCAATATTCGCCTCCATTATCTGATCTTAAGCATTTCAGCTTCAGACCTGTCTCATTCTCAACTAAACATTTCCACTTTTTGAAAATTTCAAACACATCAGATTTATTTTTCATAAAATAAACCCAGAGCTTTCTAATTAAATCATCAATGAAAGTAACATAATATTGAGAACCATTAAGAGAAGATACCTGCGAAGGTCCTCAGACATCCATGTGTACCCGTTCTAGCTTTCCAACTTTAGGAGTTCTGCCACTTCTAGAAAAGCTAACAACCTTCTGTTTTCCAAACACATAGCCTTCACTCAGAGACATATCTACTTGTGACAATCTGTCTAACTTTCCTTTTGACACCATTACCTTCATTCCTTTTTCACTCATATGCCCGAGAAGTTGATGCCATACTTCTGCACTGACTTTGGAGGAGGCCACGTTTATGGAGTTTTCATTAAGAACCTTGTAGAGACTGCCATCTCTCTGCCCATGTGCTACTATCACAGCACCTTTTATCAGCTTCCAAGATGTTTTAGTAAACTTTGTTTCAAACCCTGCATCATCAGCAAGTTGGCTTACAGAAATTAGATGTCTAGCAAGTTTCGGCACATGTCTCACACACTACAACCTCAACTGTTTCCCATCTGGCATGCTTATCTGCACATCTCCTCTGCCAATTATGTCACATGATTCATCATCACCAAGATACACCTTGCCGAAATTCCCCTTCTCATAATTTAGGAAATACTCCATATTTGAAGTGGCATGAAATGATGCACCAGAATCTAGTATCCACAAACAGTCATCTTTACTGTCACAACACATAATCAATGCTTCATTTTCTGAACCTGATTCATTTGAGACATTCATTGAGGTACTGCTTTTGTCATTCTCATCCACCCTTTTCTTTGGTGCTCTGCAACCACGCTTGAGATGACCTTTCTTCTTACAGTTCCAGCAAGTTAACTGAGTACCCCTTGACTGACTTTTTCGAGACTGTGACCGTCCATTTCCTCTGCCATTGCCCCTCTTTGAGGATCTGCCCCGTTCCTCAATATTCAGGGCTGCACCAGAAATACCACCATACGAGTTGTTCTTTCTCCATGTATCTTCATCAAGAAGAACCCCTACTACATCCTCAAACTTGAGAACATTAGATCCCGAAGAGTTACTCACCGCCATAACCAGACTATCCCAACTATCGGGTAAACTTGACAGGATAACAAGGGCCAACACTTCATCATCAAAGTTAATACCCACGGATTCTAACTGACTCGTGATGGTATTGAAATCACTCAAGTGCTCTTGCATGGATTTATTTTCAGATTTCTTCATGTTGAACAACCGGTTCATCAAGAACACCTTGTTTGACGCTGATGGTTTCTCATACATCTACGTTAGGGCTTTCATCACATCTTGTGTGGTCTTTTCCTTGGAGATGTTAAAGGCTACCGACTGAGACAACGAAAGCCTGATCGCACCCAGAGCCTTTCGATCCAGTACGTCCCAAGTCTTGTCGTCCATATCATTTGGTTTGCTAGCCTTGCCGTCGAGAGGCAAATAGAGATCCTTCTGATATAGGTAGTCTTCAACTTGCATCTTCCAGAACCCGAAATTAGACCCATCGAACTTCTCAATTCGTAACTTCCCCTCTTCCACCATTGCTCCCACTCAAGAAAGAACCCCGCTCCGATATCAGTTGTTGAGAATATGAGTATTCGAGAGCAATCACACAACATAGAAAGAAAGAAAATAAAAAAAAAAATCACAAACAGAACACATAGATTTTACGTGGGAAACCCTCTAGGAGAAGAAAACCCACGGCCGCTCGCCAAACAAAATCCACTATTTCTCAAAGTCAGTTACAACAATTTCAGAGAGATTTAATGCATATATAAAATACAAAACCCACTGAAAGGGTGCGTAAAACGGATTAATCTGGACCGCACATCTTGATGGGTAATTTGACTAATCTGGGCCATCGGTTAAAGGATTTTCATGCAATTTGACTTCTCAGAAATAAATTCTCCGAGTTCAACAGAACGGTGTTTCGTAGCCTCAGACACCGCTTGCAGAGGGCTGCCGCCCCCCTATAATCCCCCGCATACTCATAGAATCAGACCCACATACATAACACTTTAGTGGTAAACACTGATGACCTTCAGTATTGGCTGGCTAGTTACCAAAGGAAATGAGACATTTTTTTTCTTATTTTTCTGTTTGGGTTGCAAGCAGAGAAGGCAGGGTGTCGCGATGGTGGGAGTGTAAAGAAAGAGGAGAGCCGACAACTGGGGCTATTGCTGCCAACTATTCTTAGTTCTCCCAACAATGGTCAAGGAAGAGAAGGTGGCTGATAGACAAGAGAGATGACGACTAGGGCTATTATCGTCAACTTTCTCTTCTCCCAACAGATAGGTGCTGGTGTAAGGGACAGAAACGAGTAGCGTTTGCTGGCGACTATGATTTTTTTAAGAGAAAGCGAGGTGAACAACGGTGGAAGAGGGTGGAGAAGGGAATGGAGAAGGCAAAGAAGAAGAGGAGGAAGAGGATAAGATTCTTCAGGGGAGCGGGAGGTAAAGACAGGGCTGAGGAGGCTTGTTGGTAGAGAAAGACGGCGCGAGATGGGAGAAAGGAGATGGTAGAGGCAGCTAGGGTTTTCTTGTTATGAAACTCTTTTAATCGAAGAAAACAGATTTAAAATTTGGATTGTTTTAATTTTAAACTCAAAATTTTAAGTATGGTAGATAATAAGGCTCTTTCTTTTTGTTATTTAGTAGTGAAGAATCTCCAACTGAGAAGAACTGCTCGTGGAAAAAGATAATTTCATACCAATTTCGTAGAAGTCTGCACAAATCAAGATAGTAGATTTCACTGAAATTTTCCTATTCATTAAATTTACAATTTTACATTCTTCTTACTATTTTTTCTTTTTGGATCACGTAAAAAAAAGTCTTGAGGAAGAATAAGGTCTTGTCCTTATTTGTTATATTGATTGATAAAGAAGTTCCATTTTATTTATGAGTACTATTTTGGGCTAAGTTATTACAATATTGAGCGGTGTAAAATTTTCTCACCAAATACCTATTTTATCCTTCTATTCTCTTTTTTTGTTATCTATTCTAATTAATACAAAGTTTTTTTTTTAAAAGAGACATTTAGCCCATTTCATATTACTGAAATTCAATAATTATAAAAACACTAGTCTCATGTGTCACCTCGACTAGGAGCCAAAATATATCAAAACTACCAGAAAAAGCAGTAAAGTCATACTACGAAGCTACACATAAGGCTACTACTAAGTCAAAAGTAATCTAGATTATAGCCAAAAGTAATATATATGTTTTACTACTAAGCCACTCATAAGGGCTATGATAGACTAAATAGTCAGAGCTAAGTAGTCAGAGCAAAAAGGTGAGACTGTCTTCATCATCCATCAAGGGGAGCCCTCAACTGGGTCAGTGTGCTGGTATATCACCATATGTAAAGGCATGAACTGGCTAATAGGAATCGCATCCTCCACCACTGGCAACCACTTTTCAACAGAGTCCTTGGTCTTCTTTTTCAGCACACCTATCCAATACAAACAAAGAGATTTTATCATAATAATCAATGTTCTAGTTGTTTTAATTTGAGTATTATTAAAACACATGTCATTACGATTTTTCCAAAGAGTCCAAGTGACAGCACTGAGGACAATTAGAAAACCTATGCGATCAGCAATGCTAATAGAGTAAGCAAACTGAATCAAACTATCCCAATCATGCCAGAGATACATGACCTCTTGACTTTTTTCTAACCAGAACCAAACTTTTTGAGCTAAATCACAATTAAGAAACAAATGACCTACTGTTTCATGTTGACCACAAATGTGACATTGAGTGTTACCTATCTAGCCTTTTTTAGTAAGATTATCTTTGGTCAAAATGAGATTATGTGTTACTAACCACATGAATATTCGTATTTTAGGGGGAATTGGTAAATGCCACCAAATCATAGCATTGGTTGGTTGGTATCCACCAAAGTTTAGAATAGTGTAAATAGAGTGAGTGGAGAACTTTCCTGAATTTTTCCATCGCCAATCTATCTTGTCATGCGGCAAAGTGAATGAAGTAGAGCTAATAATAGCAAGCAATTCTAACCATTCTCTATAATCTACCCCTAATAATTCTATTCGAAATTTCAAAGCCTGACCTTGAGTGTGTATGACATCAGCTAACAATACTGTTTTATTGGTGCATTTAGAGAACAAGGAAAAGTTTTTAATAGAAAGGGAACAATTTTGGTACCATTGATCTAACCAAAACCTAACTTGAGTTTGTAAACCAGGAGTATAAATAGTACTCATATCTCCAATATGACTAATTTTATTCAAAGAAGACCAAAAAGGAGAAGGGGAAACTGAATGGTTACTATTATATTTGTGTATAATAAGGGTTTTCCAAAGGGCAACATAGTAATTATTTTTAAGTTTCCACCACCACTTAAGCATAAGGGAAATGTTCATTTGTTTAAGGTTTAGAATACCTAATCCTCCAAAATTTTTGGCTAACCTAGATGTATACCAATCTAAAAGGATATATTTTTTCTTCTTTGAGTTACCTTGCCACATAAACCTTCTTCTAATTTTGTCTATTAGTTTAATAACAGTAAGAGATACTTTATAAATTGAGAGAGCATAAATTGGAATAGCAGAGAGAACTGAATTTAACAATGTAAGTCTACCACCTATAAATAACATATTGCTTTTCCACAATTGAAGCCTACTTTCTACTTTATCAACTAGGAAAGACCAATCAGAAATCAGTAATTTTTTATAATGTAATGCAAGTCCTAAATATTTCATTGGAAAATCCCCCCCAAGAGCACCTAAACAAGCAATTAAGAGCTGAATTACGATCTATATGTAAATGGAACATTTCTATTTTATCGTATTTAACTTTGATCCCAGAGATGGATTCAAAGGCTAACATGACCCACCATGCAGCTTCCACATTAGTTTCTTGGGCTGTCAAAAAAAGAATTGTGTCATATGCATAGTGACAATTGGTAATGGCTTTACCTTCGACACATTGGGGTCCTAAACCTTGTATCACATTAGCTATTCTACCTTTAGAGAATATTTTACTCAATGTATCTGCAACTAATATATATAAAAAGAGAGATAAGAGATCTCCTTGTCTAACTCCTCTTTTACAATAGAAATATAGACTAAGTTCCCCATTAATAGTCAGATATGTTTGGGAGCTATGTAACTAATTAATACAAAGTTAACAAAGAAAATAATAAATGAAAGATTTTTCCACACAAAAAGAAAAAATATGTTCCGATCTGACAATGGTGGACTTGATTAATACACTTATCCAATGATTTTACGTCTAGGTTTTAATTTCCTGGCACACACTTTTTGGTCTTACCAGTCTAGGTTTTAACTTTATGTGTGTTCTTTGGTGTAGGGTAGCCCATTTTTTGTGGGTTTGATTTAAAAAAAAAATTAGTGTTGTATGTTTTTCTTTTCATTTCGGATGTGCCCTTCTAAGACTATAAGGCTGTTTGCACTTTTTTGGTTTGTCGTTGGGGTATGTTCATAAACTACACAATGATGGACTTGATTACCATGGCTGGGAAGGTGTGTAGTCATCAGATTTTTAAATTTTAAATTGGAGGTACTGCTTCTGGTTTGAATACGCTTATCTGGTACTACTACTTGACTGTTTTAAAATACAATTCTGCAAGTTGTGGATCATGTGTAATTGGGGCCTAGTAATATGGTTTAGGTACATGGGATTTCATCTTGCGCTTTTGTTTTTTTTACCATGTATCATGGAGAGTCGGTTAAAACTAAGAAGTGCATTTGTGCTTTGGATCACCACTACATTGATTTGTCAGATTGGTATTCCGGATTTACGAGGGGTAGCTGGATGCAGCTTTTGTAATTGATATGATATGATGTATTTCATGGATTTCTCCAAATATAGCTACTCAATCTGGATGTATGTATTTTAACTTTTTGTTCAATGAATACCTATGGATTTTATTTGCCAGAAAAAAAAAACCACAAGTGAAATGAGTTGCCTAGCGCGTAGGGCTTGTGCTACCCTGCTGCTGTCCATTGTTTAAAATAAAGAAAATTAATATCTATCCCTTTAAAAATAAAAAAATAGAATATTAAGACTATAATAAAATTTATTGGTTCAATTCTTTAATACCTGCAACTGTGCCCATAAATAAAAATATAGATCAGATAATCAGTGAAAACATTCATATCTATAATAAGAATTATGGAGAATGGTACACTTTACACATACTTACATACTTACAACAAACCTGAACCTTTTTTTGTGAAAGAAGCATGAGAGTCAAGTCAAATTTCATCTATGATAACACAAAGTTGTTCATATATTACATGGTTTAGTTACATGAAATAAAAAACATAAAAACAAAAAATAGATAAGAAACAGTAGCAGGATATGAGATGTAATTTTTTTTCCTTTATTAATTGTTTCCTTTGTTAACTTGGTATTAATTAAGATAGATAATAAAGAGAGAGAATAGAAGGGTAAAATAGATACCTGGTGAGAAAATTTTCTCTCACTGCTCAATTTTGTAATAGCTTAGTTCAAAATAACACTCCCTTTTATTTATTTTTAACAACATTCAAAAGTTGTACTGGAACAAAAAGTTAATTAAACTTGAATCAGCCATTCCATCCTCTCTATCTTTGTCTTGAAACAAATAATCTTCACACATGATATATATGTAATTTGATACATATAATATCATCAAAACTTTAATTTATTTCTATCATGAGTTATAGCAGCTATACAATACGGAATCAGAGTGATAGAAGTAAATTCAGATAATTTTGTTGTCATACCAAATATTTGGAGAGAGAATTTATTTTGGACTCGTTAAATTTGATCAGCTACTTCATCCTCTATATCTTTGTCTTGATACAAATAATCTTCACAAGTGATATATAATTTGATGCATATACTGTTATCAAAGATTTTAATTTGTTTCTATCATGAGAATTATAGCGGCTATACAATACGGAATCAGAGTTAGAAGTAAATTCGGATAATTTTGTTGTCCTGCCAAAGATTCAGAGAGAGAATTTATTTTGGACTCGTTAAATTTGTTTCATGTCACTAATTTAAATTAGTCATTACACTTTCATTTATCACATTCTACATGAACTATTATTCACACAGTTTTTTATATTTAAATAATACTGTCACCCTTTTCATGCCGAACCTAACACGATACAAACATGCACAATTTACATCACAATACAAATTTGTCTCGATAGTGTGCTAAGGAGAAGTTAAAGCTCAATAACTAATTTGCAAAATGGAACGAAATTTAGTGCGCCACAAATTAACCAAAAGTGCTAATAATTATTTTTACAGCTGCCCATTAACAACATGTCATCATGTCAAATCGCAAATAATAATCTCGCTCATTATAAGTGTAAATTATTAATTCAAGATTACACTTAATTCACACTATATTAATTGACAATTAAAAATGACACGATGAATGTCTCGTTTGTAAGCGAGTGAGAGGCGTGTGCAAAGGTTGGTTAGCGGAATGAATTCTAGAAAATAATTATTTATTTATGCCACTGGGTCTGAAGCAATTTGGTCCAACCAACTGCAATAATAGCTGCTGCTTGTACGGAAATAGTAATTAATCTACGTATAATGTAGATTGCAAATTGTCCGAAAATTTGACAACATCATTCATTCATTTGCACGTCTAAAAAGGTTCTTTGATTGGATCGTAGATAGGCTTAAAATAATCGTATAAAATTAAATGCTCCAATCATATTCATCAAAAACTAAAACAGTATAGAACCTAGCGTTTGCTTTGCACAGTTGCTGACAAATGACAATTCAGCTTAGATTTTTCGATTATATTATTTTTTGCTAAAATATGTGACAAGAACTTAACTTCTTTATTATACTAAAATTGGTACACTTTCCTGTATATCCTTCCAAAAATTCAAATTACGATTTTTTTCTTTAATGTCATATTTAAAAATTCAAGGATATTTTGAAAATATATTAATTGGTTGTTGTTAGCTATTGAGAACCTGTCATATCTGAAAATTAATAATGCTAAAAGTCTGATGTTCCACTCAATTTAACTGATATTGAAAGTAGGAATCTTTGCTACTGTATTTTATTGTCGGTTGAAGACTTTACCTCTGACATATTTTGTTGTGCCTATTAATAGCAAGTTTATTTTTTTTTGAGAAACTATTAATAGCGAGTCTTTGTGTGATATTGATTGGCAAATACCTATGGATAAAATTAAGAAGCGATTACAAGAATGGAAGAGTTCTCTTCTGTCCTTGGGAGATAAAGTCACCTTATTAAACTCTGTTATTTCAGCTATACTTTTGTATTGGATGTCTATTAACATATTACCAGCTAAAATAAAACATACAATTGACAAAATTAGATGTAAATTTTTGTGGCACAGTAGTAAATACGCAAAAAGAAAATACTCTCTCATCTCTTGGGATGTTGTTTGTAGAGGTAAAGATCAAAGAGACTTGTGTGTAATTGATCTAAAGCAAATGAGCAAGACTTTATTAGCTAAGTGGTGTATTAGATTTTTAAATAATAATGTTACTAGTAGATGGAAAGATATTTTATTTGGTAAATATAGAAATAGGATCTCTTCTTATACTTGTTCATTTTTTTGGAAATCTATTTTTTAAGGATAGATATATTATTAATTAGGACTTAATAAAGAAATTGAAAATGGTCCAAATACTACTTTTTGATTGGATAAGTGGTGTAGGGAGCATGTTTTAAAGCATCATTACCCTAATTTATTTTCTATACTCAAGATAGATTTATTTCAGTGACAACAATCTTTTCCACTCCTTCTTTAATTATACTTTTCTTTAAACAATTGACTGGCATATAATTAAAATAATGGCTTGCTTTAAAACATCAGTTTTTACATTTCACACTAGATAAATACTTTAGAAGATAAGGTTATGTGAAAATGGTCCACTAAGCATATCTCTTCAGTTCATTTCTTCTATAAATAGTTAGATAATGGAGGTATCCCTGATAAGGAATATAGTCTAGCAGTCCAAATTGCCACTCAGGATTAAAATTTTCTTGTGATTAGTCTTAACTAGGATTAACCTATTAAAGAAAGACTAGCCTGGTTCACCTGACTGTTTGTTTTGTTGTCAACTTGAGAGTACTGACCATCTTTTTGTAGAATGCTCTTATATCAAGATGTTATGGGATTAGATAGTATTTATAATGAATTTCATTTTAATTGTACCACTATAGATGACTTATGGTTACTAGATGCATGTATTCCTTTTAAAAATAGGTTATTGATATAAATTATTAGAGGTGTAGTAATTTGAATAGTTTGACTTGAACGTAACAAAGTATGTTTTAAGGGCACTGTCCCTGTCACAACTAAGTATGTTTTAAGGGCACTGTCCCTGTCACAACTAAAACATTAGGGACCAAAATTAGAACTTTAATTAGTCTCTAGTTTTTAGTCTAAGAATGATGATTCATTTTCAAATTTAAACCTCATAATTCCTTCAAAGTTAAGGAATTATACCAGATCATCTTCGGGAGAAGGAAGAGGAGGTGGCGATGGAGGTCCTCACATCCATGGCAGAGCTGGAGGACACAAGGCCTAAGGACCCTTTTTCAACCATTATCAGATAGGATTTTGGTCCTGTCAGCCCTCTCAGTTCAATGTTTGACGAAGACAGAGATAATGATGTAGATGTTGACTGAAATCTATTAGACTACTAATACTTAGTGTTATATGATATTTTTGTATGTTTTGTGCAGCTTTTTTGTTTAGAACAATTATATATTGTTGTTGCATATTGAATCTGGACGTGCGAGACAAAACTCGTAGACACATGATAGCTCACTTGAAAGTGAACTACCATTTTGTTGTTGGGTATATTTATTGATATTTTGATGGTTTATGTTTGTAACTGACATTATGATTGAGTTTTAGGTACCTAAATTTAGCCCTCTTGATTTCTAGTGAAATCGGTAGCTTTTGAATCCACTACTTTTAATCTTTAAATATATATATAATGAAGAGATTTGTAATTTTGCTTTTCGTAATAGGCTTCTTCGAGAAGAGATTACAAGCTTTCAATTTTAACTTTTAAACATTTCTTTAATTTTTCAAAGCGGTTAATCACCAAAAAAACAGATTATCGCCTTCGAAGGCATCTCTGTTAAAGTCTGGTGCGTAGTTAAATTTTTTGTTAGGAATATGTGAATTTTTTTTTGTGGTACAACTAAAAAGGATAGCACAGTATTTTGCTTGTATTTCTATTTTACTTGATACTAAATTAGGATTATCTTAGCAATTAGTTGTAATTTCTAAATTACTAATTGATACCATAATTACTAGAATAATTATTTGTACTTTGACTAATTTTTAAAACAATTGGTATCAATTTCCAAAGTAATTTGCAAATTCATAATTTTATAAAAAATCAGAGTTATCTTTGCTGCAGCGAGTGCAAAGACAGAAAATTTGAGCACACCACACAGTACACGCACAACAATCTCTGTTTTTTTAATCCTCCGCACAACAAATCAATGATCAGATTCTCCTCTCCCTCCGTTCATGTTTTTCTCAGTTAGAATCGTATAGTGTGATTTTTTTTCAAGACAAACGGGTAGCATAGGTAAGCAGATTTGATTTGAGTGAGGCAAATTTGAATAAGGTGCAGACGCGGGTTAACGGGTAGCGTGTGTTAAGTGGTTAACGGGTAGTATATTTTTCAATTTTTAAATACATGTGAAATTCTGCCTAAAGAAATGAATAATAAAAAACCAAAAGACATGAAATAAAAAATCCTAAATTTGGTTGCTCAGCACCATTAATTTCCCACTAAATCATTTAACTTTGAACTTTATATTCGCTACTTCAGAAGTGATAGCAACGAATATAATTATCATCAATTATATGAAAAAATGTTATAAGTATAATATCAAAATTTTGGGACGATATTCGTAAGTCGTATGTAAAGACGATGATGAAGCCAAATCGTGGCGGGAAGTGCACGTGTCACACAGGCCCTGAGAAAATTAGTAGTTATACTGCTCATTATTATGCTACTCTTAAGATTACAAAAATATATTATATAATTCCATTTTTTTTTATAAAAATGGATATTAATCCCCCGATTCTATTGAAAATCAATCACTGGTCACATACTCACATGACATATTATCAAACCGCATTTATAATATTTTTCCAATCCCGAATCTACCCTCGTGCGATGTTTTTGCAAAAACTCTAGAAGAAAACAAACTTGCTGATGACCTCATTTTTTTTTTTTGGCTTCTTGTTTTAAACAGATGCCGGAACAAGTATAACATCTTATATTACTTCCAATTTTTCGGCGGCAGTTGCAAACCGAGTTGCGTGCCGTGAGGTGTGCCAGAGTCGTTAACTTTCACTGTAGAACCCAGCACCCCACTCACCTTTGTTTATAATTTTCTTACTGACTGACTTGTTTTTGGGAATTTTTATACTTCTCCGTACAGATGCACGTGCCAACATACACCATAAGCTTTTTTTTTTTTTTAGAGGAAAATCCGTGGACATATACCATAAGCCACGCTGACAGACAATTTGGATTCTGCATTTGTGCATGTGTTTTTGTCACTTAAGAGAGGAGTTCTTTTATTCTATTAAGAAAAAGAAATATACTTTTATCCCCCCTAGAGCGCATTGTTCAGAAAAAAAAAAAAGTCGGTAGAAATAAATAAAAACAAAGACAGAAAAACAGAAAAAATCAGCGGTTTTATTGTTAGTAAAAAGATAAGTAGGAATTCTGCCAATTTTAAGAATTAAATGCGTTTGAAACGGTAAAAAAAAAATTCCGATCTAAATATTTTTTCTTATTTTTTTTTAATTTGTCTGCGGCTTGTGTTAATCTTACGAACATAAAGTGTTAGGTCGTTGCTGATACTGCTAAATTCAAAGAACATATGAGGTACTATTTTAATAAAAAAAATACCAACGCTCATCTCCAATCAGAACTTGATCCCGCTTGAGGCAAAGAGAATTCTTGTGTTTTTGTTCCAATTGACCTGAGAATACATGGAGTAGAGAGGAAATAGATGACAGAAAAAAGACTTACTAGGCAATTGAGAGGAGATAAACGGCGGAACAAAGATGGACAGAGAGAGTGGATAAAGAGGAGGAGATCTAGAGATAGAGACAAAATCTAACTTAAGCTTTGTAGTGGAGAGGAAAGAGTTAATTTTTTTCTTTTGGCTTCGAAGAGCCTACAAAGACAAAACCTAACTTAGGCGTGTCCCGACCGTATTGAATGTTTCAAGTCGTATCAGCACGTTTTAACGCTGTATCGGAGATCATATCAAGAGGGTAGGGACATGTTAGCTCTGATACGCCAACTGGCGTATCTAATACGTATTGTGGCTGTGTCGTAGGCGTGTTGGTTTTCAATACGTGTCAGACACGGGTACAAGAACCATTCAGGAGTATCATGGTAACATAGGTATATGAGTTATATCAATTTAAACTCCAATTTGTTTATTCTTGTAACAAATCTGTAATAACTCGTTGGTCGTATATAAATTTTAAAAAAATTAGCAAAAGGGGTTGGATCGGTGGATTTCTTACCATTCAAAATTCATTAGATTTTTAAGATTGGTATAATTTCTATTGATCTTTATATTAATAATAAAAGTATCGCACCCTTTCTGTTTCTTTCTCTTCCTTTTTATTAGTTTCTACTGATTTTTTTTTTCATTGTTTAGGCCAGCCCACTTTTCATCCAAAAACAACATCAGATTTAGGAGTCCATGTCCCCAGGTATTTGAGTTGCAATTTGAAAATAACGGACAGTTAAGATTAATTTCAGTCGGATCAAACTTAATTCGGTAGTTCAATGTTTATTGAAATTATATGGGCATAAAGATTTGTTTCAAGTTAAAAAAAAGATCTAGATTTATCACTTGCACCTCCAGATACTTATGGGTACCGACGTATCGTATTTAGCAGAACAAAATCTTTATTGTTATTTTTCTTGAAATAAAAGATAAAAGTCTAGTCTATGAGCTTCTTTTAAATTCTGTTTATATTACAGATAATTTTCTCCTTTATGGGTTCAACTCATTACTCTTTATTGTCATTTTTAATTTAGAAGGAATCTAAAGCAACTTTATTTTAATTTAAATAGCAATCAAATTATTTTTGCTCAATAGAGAGCTCATTCTACCGTGAGTCCGTTGAGTTCCCCGAGGATATGATTGCTGCAGGGTATGTTTAGTTGGGTTAAAACTTAAAAATGAGCTATTTTTTAGATTGGTTATTCGGAATATTTTATTCGGTGTTTGGTTGAGTTAGAATAGTGATAGACCTAAATTATATACACACGTGATCTTATTTTTATCACGAAATAACATCAAATATCTTGTATTTTGAATATAAAGTGAATAGAATAGATCTAGGATCAAATTAGTGCGTTTGCTTGATTTTAATTTGTAGAAAATAAAGAAAAATTGAAGAAAATTGAAGAAAAATGTCCAGTGCGGACGCATGGTTTGCGATAGAGCCATAACAAGTACTTAGATGAATTTTTGGACGCACGCCAATTTTAAAAAGATATAATAAGATATACATCAAAGTCCGTGCGGATGCACGGATATCGATGCAGCCGCACTTTGATCGTACAGGAAAAGTCCGAGCCCCAGTGCAGATGGTACTGTAGCAATGCGGATGCCAGTGCGGACGCACTGTAGCAGTCAGCCAAAAATGGAGTCTGAACTTAAAACGGCCATAACTTTTGACTCGTAACTCCGATTAAGGCCTGTGACCACTTTTTGGAAATCTAGCGAGAAGATCTACAAGATAAGGAACTAAAAATTAAATTTTTTTTCAGTGCGGGTGAGACCATACGCAGTGCGGCCCGGAGCATCCACACTGGATCCGTAGAAAGCTAAATTTACACAGTTTCAACATGATTTCTATTGTTGGCACTTCATGGACACGTTTTGATAGCCAAATGTGGACAAGATATCCTGGGAAATGATGCGTGCAAAAGCGTATGCACAAAATTTCAGTACAATAAGATGTACTTTTTAAACTTTTAACACATGTTTAAGTTAAATTGCAAGTGCACAATTCTGTCAAAGTAGTATTTGAGGTGTCGAACCACAGGGAGTATGATAAAAACTTAGTTTAAACTTTAGTAATAAATTTAAAAAAATAAAACAAAGTAAAGTGCAATAAAAGTAAATTAGGGGGGTTTGTTCTAACAATTCCTAAATTTGAGTTCAATACCCAAATAGAAAGGAGTTTGAAACAATAATTGTAAATAAAAGTAAAAGAAAGGAATTGATTTGCTTTCAATATATAGAGATCTAGGGGTCTTTGGTCTACAATCCCTTGCTAACTCTATTTACTCGGTATTTGTTTGAATTCATGTATGATTTGACGATGTTTCTAACCTAATATGTTATTAAGAGTTACTTTCGTAAATTAATAACGTGCCTAGGTAACTCGAACTTCTCGATTAAGTCCCCCACCCTAGCTACCTAGACCTATAAGCTCTTGTTAATCTCTCCTCTCCTCAAATATTGGTACTTTGTAATTAAGTCCATCATACCAATACCCGATTCGAATTGAGATGTCCTAATTAGGGTTTGGCTTCACGGTTAGGTTCTTCACCAAGTTCCTAACCTTAATTTCTATAATTCCGGCTTAGATTAAATTGGTTACAATCTTAATCTAAACCTAGGGTATTTGCATTCATAATTTGGTACTATCCTATTGATCACAGTCAATTTTGGTTCTTTCGAATCCAAAACGGGATACTACAATTCAAGTACTAACTATGTAATTAACGCAAATGATTAAATCACAGAAATTAACAATCAAATCCCATAAAACAATCATAATAAAAACAAATAAACGAATAAAATATAATTAAACAAGTTCATGTATTGACCTAAACCCCTAGAGAGAGATCTACTCCCTCATGGAGAGATCCATGACAAAAATTCACAAAAGTAAGAAGAAATGAAATAAAGAAATGATTACACCATTTATTTGATCAAGAACCTCTATCTTGCTGAATCTTGCTCAGGAAACCCTTCTTCTCCTTGCTTGAAAGCTTTCCTTACTTCAGAATTTATTGCTAAGTATGTATTTCCTTGGAAATGGATACCAAGGGGTGAGAGAGAGGTGAGAATGGATGGATGGGAAGAGATACTTGAATGTGGATGTACCGCCTCTTTTATAGTCAAGGACTATGCCCAATTAAGAATCTAGGAAGTGGAGTTAGTGGGTGCTATATTTAGATTGTTTCCCAAGATGCCTTGTCCATATTTGGTTGTCAAAATGCGTCCATGAAGCGCCAAAAATAGAAACCGTGTAAATTTGTCTTTCTGCGGGTCCAGTGCGAGTGTGCCGGGCCGCACTGCGTATGGTCTCACCCGCACTGGAAAAAATTTAAAATTTTAGTTTCTCATCTTGTAGATCTCCTCGCTAGATTTCTAAAAAATGGTCACAAGCCTTAATCGGAGTTACGAATCAAAAGTTATGACCGTTTTAAGTTCAGACTCTATTTTTGGCTGACTGCTACAGTGCGTCCGCATTGCTACAGTACTCATTCGCACTGCGGGTGAAACTTCGTACGCACTAAGCTCGCACCTTTCCTATGTGACCAGAGTGCGGCTGCATTGATATCCGTGCATTCGCACGGATTTTGATGTATAGCTTATTATATCTTTTTAAAATTGGCGTGCGTCCAGAAATTCATGCAAGTACTTATTATGGCTGTATAGCAAACCGTGCGTCCGCACTGGACATTTTTCTTCGGTTTTCTTCATTTTTTTCTTCATTTCCTACAAATTAAAACCAAGCAAACACAGTAACTTGATAATAAGTATATTTTATTCATTTTATATTCAAAATACAAGATATTTGGTATTATTTCGTAATAAAAATCAGATCGAATGTGTATATAATTTAGGTCCATCAGGAAACAATCCAAATATAGCACCCACTAACTCCACTTCCTATGCTCTTAATTGGGCATGGTCCTTGGCTATAAAAGAGGGGGTTCATTCTTCATTCAAGGCATCTCTTTCCATCCATTATCTCATTTTCTCTCTCCTCAGACACAATACTTAGCGATAAATTCTGAAGTAAGGAAAGCTTTCAAGCAAGGAGAAGAAGGGTTTCCTGAGCAAGATTCAGCAAGATAGAGGTTCTTGATCAAATAAATGGTGTAATCATTTCTTTATTTCATTTCTTCTTACTTTTGT
The DNA here is from genome assembly GCA_033356055.1 of Carex pumila. Classification (NCBI taxonomy): domain Eukaryota; kingdom Viridiplantae; phylum Streptophyta; class Magnoliopsida; order Poales; family Cyperaceae; genus Carex; species Carex pumila. The sequence continues at coordinate 49,161 of JARJHM010001006.1, read as the reverse complement.
GAATTTTTGTCATGGATCTCTCCATGAGGGAGTAGATCTCTCTCTAGGGGTTTAGGTCAATACATGAACTTGTTTAATTATATTTTATTCGTTTATTTGTTTTTATTATGATTGTTTTATGGGATTTGATTGTTAATTTCTGTGATTTAATCATTTGCGTTAATTACATAGTTAGTACTTGAATTGTAGTATCCCATTTTGGATTCGAAAGAACCAAAATTAACTGTGATCAATAGGATAGTACCAAATTATGAATGCAAATACCCTAGGTTTAGATTAAGATTGTAACCAATTTAATCTAAGCCGGAACTATAGAAATTAAGGTTAGGAACTTGGTGAAGAACCTAGCCGTGAAGCCAAACCCTAATTAGGACATCTCAATTCGAATCGGGTATTGGTATGATGGACTTAATTACAAAGTACTAATATTTGAAGAGAGGAGAGATTAACAAGAGCTTATAGGTCTAAGTATCTAAGGTGGGGGACTTAATCGAGAAGTTCGAGTTACCTAGGCACGTTATTAATTTACGAAAGTAACCCTTAATAACATATTAGGTTAGAAACTTCGTCAAATCATACATGAATTCAAACAAATACCGAGTAAATAGAGTTAGCAAGGGATTGTAGACCAAAGACCCCTAGATCTTCTCATCTAGAAAATAAACCAATCGTTCTTTCATTCATTTACTTTTATTATTTAAAACTTTCTTTTCGGGTATTGAACCAAAATTTAGGAATTGTTAAACAAACCCCCCCAATTTACTTTTAATGCAATTTACTTTATTTTATTTTCTGAAATTTATTATCAAAGTTTAAACTAAGTATTTATCATACTCCCTGTGATTCGACACCTCAAATACTACTTTGATAAAATTGTGCACTTGCAATTTAACTCGAATTTTGTGCATATGCTTTTGCGCACATCAAATAGTTAAAATCAGTGTTTTAAAATGCGGTCACATGGGCCGCATATGCATATGTGGTCGGCAACCGTGCTCAGAATGCCCATGCGGGTTTTCCATGCGGTTTTGACCATGCGGCCGCATATGCGGTCTGAATATGCTGTCATGCGGAATAAAAAAACGCATATGCGGATTTTCATGCGGCCATGCAGTCCTTCCATACGGTTTTGATAATTTGATTGTATTTTAATTAAAATTTATGTGAAAAAAGTAAAAAAACTATTATTGGTTATGTCATTATATGAATATGAATATAGGAACATGCTAGCGTGCTATGCATAGCATAAAACCCTTCTATGCAACGGCTTGGATTTTGAGTTTTCAAAATCTTAATGGTCGATCCGAACCGTTCATCTTGTTCTCCATATTAATATGTGTTTGGAGACCAAATTTTACATTTTTTGGAATTTTTTTACTATTTCTTTAGATTTATTGAAAATCGCTGTTTTTTTATGGTACAGATTTGCTGAAAACAGCGATTTTCAATAAATCTAAAGAAATAGTAAACAAATTCCAAAAAATATAAAATTTGGTCTTCAAACACATATTAATATGGAGAACAAGATGAACGGTTCGGATCGACTATTAGGATTTTGAAAACTCGAAATCCAAGCCGTTGCATGGAGGGGTTATATGCTATGCATAGCACGCTAGCATATTCCTATATATATATATGTGTGTGTGTGTGTGTGTGTGTGTGTGTGTGTGTGAATTTTTATTTTAAAATCCACATATGCGTCCGCATACCGCATATGAAATATGCAATGGCCTTCCGCATACACACACACACACACACGTGAATTTTTATTTTAAAATCCGCATATGCAGTATGCAATGGCCTTCTGCATGTATAAACAAAACCGCATTTTAAAACACTTGTTAAAATATACAATTTACATCTTTTATCTTAATAGAATAGATTATTCTTAAGAATTTTAAAATTTGACTATTCTAATAAGACAAACAACAACTATTTATGATTTGACTATTCTTATTATTTTTATTTTGCAATCAAATATATCCATAAAGTGCAGTCTTAAGTGTGTCGCGGGTAAGAAAAAAATAAAACATTTGACCATTTTTAATTTTGTAGTACAAACTACAAACAACAAAGTATAAACCCCATAACAACATGAATGACTACAATAGAAGGAAAACATAAACCAGTAAATTTTCATAGTTAATAGGGCCGAAATTTTTATTCATAAGAAAAAAAAACATCGTGGAGAATTTTAAAAATGGAAGGCAGTAAAAAATTATAGCGTTCCTACGGGACGTTATGGCACATCTAAATTCTATGAAAAAAGAAAAAAAAAATTTGAAAGTGGGACATCATAAGGCAACCCAACCCAGAAAACGAAAAAAAGGTGGGACACCATGAGACAACTCAACTCAAGAAACGAAAAAAAAGAAACAAGTCTCCAAGATTGAAGAGGTAAGATATTTTTTCGTTTTCTGGGTTGGATTGTTGCATGGTGTTCCACTACTTTTTTTTTTTTTAATTTTCTAGGTTGGATTGTCCCATAAAGTCCCGCTTTTTTTTGTTTTTGTTTTTATTTCCTAGATTGAATTGCCTCATGGTGTTCTACTTACGAAATTTTTTTTTCGTTTTTTTTCACGATCTTGAGTGTGCTATGGCATTCGTCCACTTACAATTTTTTTTCACGGATGCCATAGCACCCCATTTTTCATATTTTTTTCACGATATTTTCTATTTTTAATATTTTTATTTTCTTATGTATAAAAATTTCGACAGTAGGGGTGATGGGTCAAGGTTCGTTTATTTATTTTTGACGATTAGCAAAAATATTACGGTGCGTTTTGCATTGTTTTGATACTTTGTTATTTTTGTTTTTACAAACAAAAAACTGTTTTCTGCCTTTTTATTTGGGTTTTAAAAAAAATATATCTAAAATTTAAACGACACACTACCAATACTAAAAATAAAACCAAATGATGCCACCGCATTGTTGAATTATCCAACTAGGCATATACGACGCCCCGAATTTTTTATTAATTCCACTGTAAAAAAAAATCACAAATTATAGGGAATTTAAAAAATACTAGAGTATGCAATACACCCCTCTCAAATAAATAAATAAAATCTAAATATCATATTATATTGTATTCTTGGATTTTTGGGAGGCTCTCAATTCAAACAAGTCGGATACGGATCAAACGGTGGTAAAATCATATCTGTATCCGCTTTTATTTTTCAGATACGGATACAAATCGGATATTAGACAGATACAGATTGTATATCGGATATCTGTAGATATATGCATACATATTTTCGTAATATATATTAAACTATATAGTATATATTTACTATTCGAATATGGATAATTAAAAATCAAAGCCATATATCTATATCCGTATTTGTATTTGTACGGATATTCAGATATTGGATATCCGTGTCAAATTTTTCAGATACGGATTCAGATATAGTAGGATATTATCTGATTCGGTTGCACCCCTAGCCTCTCAAGAATGAAGTTCAGATTTGAATTCCTCATATCTGGTGTTTTGGTTTATTTTTTTAAAACGATACTAATAAAAATTTCGGCACTACACCTGTTGAAACTTGAGTTCTAAAACTCAAAATTGATAAAAATCTTCATTTGTAATATTTACAATAATTTCTCATTATCTAATTAATTGAATTTCAGTTATTATCTTTGATGAGTGATGACCGTTGTTGAGTAAATGAAAATGAAAAGGCTCCATTCAGACATTTTTGCTTTCCATTGTAATAAATAAATAAAGGACAGTGATAATTAACCCCGCAAAACCAATCCCGCACAAAATGCCAAAAAACTCCAGCTGTCATTTTTTTTCATAAGGTATTAATACTTACGTACAGAAGTATTTATCTCGAAGAACGAAAGTATTTATCCCTAAGCACGAAAGTATTTAAGGGACCATGCACATTTTTTTCATGGAGGGTGGGGGAAATCTCAAATCACATGGGGGACCATGCATATTTTTAGATGTGAGTTTTTTTTTATCTCATTTCAATCTCGTCCATATTTCTTACGATCTATGAAAAATTTTGCGAATCTAAAACCACGAAATTTTTTTGTACATAATTTTCTCTTTCAAATGAGATCCATAATGATATACCTTCGGGCAAGTTGTTACAGAAGTATTTATCCCTCATCGTGCAAGTATTTATACTGAAGGATGTGTGTTTTGAAAGTTATCTTTTAATAATAATTTATGTGTTATTCATGATTTTATTACGAATATTATTATTCTTGTTCCTTGAGATTTATATGTTATATCTTTGGAAGTATTCAAGAAGATGCTCTTGGTCTTAAATCATAGAACTCCTAAGATGAGAAACATTTAATCACTAAATAAGTTCACAATCGTGGTAATTAAGTAGGAACATTAATTACCGAGGAAGATTGTCATGTAGATTAAAGTACATTGAAGTTCTATAAATGTTGATAAAGGATTATTATTTAATTACATGAATATATAAAATGTGTATTTTATATATTGAACATGACCTAAATAAATGAAACATTATATGGATTGTGTTTTTTGTCATTAATGTTTCCATTGTGTCTTTAGAATCTTAGATATGAGATGTGTAGGTTTTTCACATGAGAAGCATATAATGTGATTGCTATTTGAATACTATCTTATGATAGGAATAAAATAGCAATTCGTTGTTTACAACTTGTGCGGGAGAAATCTATATGTTAATATTATCATTGTCCCTCAATTTGAGTTATGATATTACTGGGCCCCTTGGTAAAGTGAAATTATATTGCATGCAATATAACTGATGTAGTTATAATTATAATTCACTTGAGAGACCAAGAAAACGAATATAATGCAAAAATGACACGATCCTATTTTGTATATTATTCATAATATCATGTGACAAGGATAGACACAAAATTAGTGGATTGAGTAAATGATTTACTATGTCGTTTGGATAACTATAATGTAATGATAGAACCTCTTATAGTCAATAATATAAAGTTTTATATTATTGCCAAGATGACATAGATCCTCTATACGGTCACACCAACTGAAGAGAAACAACAAGTATTTTACATTTCATAATGATGTATAAGATAAAATACATGTGATGAAATGTTAAAATAAAATGTCATAATATGGCATGCTTAGACCATAAATAAATTTATGAAGTTATGCAAATATTATTTGGTATAATGTTTGAATACATTATAAGAATAATATAAATATTGTATAATAGAATAATATGAATAATATTATTTGTTCATAAATTAATTTATTGAACCAACCATAAGATGAGATTAAAGAGAGCATGAGATGGCTAAACAAGGCTAGTGGCATTTGTGTAATTGATTCAAGCCTTACACAAAGGATTGCCCTAACCCTTGCCTATTTAAGGGGGCTCATTTTGGAGAAAAATAAGCTAATTTTCTGCATATAACACTTGCCAAAATCAGCTCCTTTGAGCAGCTACGTTTTTTCCTTTCTCCTTGACCAAAAGTTGAGAAGGTTGCTCTCTCATCTTCTCTTGTTAGGTTCAGCCACCAAGAAATCAAATAGTTTGTTGATTTAAAGATCAAGAGGTGGTTGTATCTAAGAGGTGTGGTAGTTCGTTGTTTAGGTTCAAGGTGAACTAAGAGGTGCTTCCAAGAGAACGGCGGTTCCAAGAGATCTAGAAGGGAAATCAACTTTCCTCTAACAAGAGATTTGACAATCTCTTTAGGTATAAACTATTATCTCCTCTTGTATAAGAAATAAATAAATTTATTTATTTTTATTTAGTACACATTAGGTGCTTAATGAAACTATTGAGAAGTTTCTTATTTGCTATTGTCATATAAATAACGTCATTTGTGTATTGAGCCAAGTGGTGATTGGAAAATTTTTTAATTCTCACCATAGGCATACACATGAAATCCCTACATATACCTATACTTGAAAATATTTTTTTGCATATAATACTTATAATACTTGATATTAATGCTTTCATATATCAGTATAAATACTTATAATACATGATGTTAATACTTTCATATATCAGTATAAATACTTATAATACTTGATATTAATACTTTCATATATCTGTATAAATACTTATAATAATTGATAGTAATACTTTCATATGTCTGTGTAGGTATAAATACTTACACGATGAGTGATAAATACTTCTGTAATAACTTGTCCGAAAGTATGTCATCATGGATCTCATTTGAAAGAGAAAATTACGTAGAAAATGTTCGTGATTTTAGATTCGCAAAATTTTTCATATATTTTGAAATATGTGAATGAGATTAAAATGAAATAAAAATAATTTGGAATGGGAGAATGGTGGGGGGATGGAATGGGAGGGAGTAATATAATTGTTCATAAATAAAATATATGTTCAACCTATTTTATTTCCTTCACACTCAATTAGCATCCTGTCGCTAATTACAGCTATAAATTAGCGGGCACCTTTTCACCAGATTTCTTATCGAAAAGCTAATGACCGTTGCGAATGAAATTGTACAAAAGCAAAGACAGACTTTTAAATTATGAGAGTCAAATGTAAATGAGAGTCAATTAGATAAAATTTTATTGCTGCAAATGAGAGTTATTTTACACTAATCGTAACATTTTACTATAAATTATATAGAAAATAAGTTGCAAACTAAAAATTTTGAAAAAAGAAATAGGAATCAATTGATCCATATATATTTTCAAGGATTTTGGTTAAATAGATCACTCGGCTTCTTTTCTCTGATTAAAACCCCCATATCTCCCTCCATCCGAGAAAATTGAAGAATCATGATTTCAACAATTTCTCTTTCATATTATAATAATCTTCCGATTAATTTAATTGCTAAATATTGTGGGATTATCGTTAGTTACTTTCATGATGTGTCTATGAAGCAACAACTCCGAATTATTTTATTTGCAATTTCATCTTACACAATGAGACGGAATACACTTAAAAACAGTATTTCATACATTATCCGAGTACTATCCTTTAACTATCCGAATTATTATGAAAATTTATTCCAACAACACCATAATAAGTGTTGAAACTAAAATAATATATTTGGAAAGGGAAAAAAAATAATACGAGTTCTTGTGCGCCTTAGAAGAATCTCTGGTTCCCAGTATTTAGCAACAGAAAGTGCCATAACCATGACTCCATGAGTGCTGATACAGCAGCTCGAAGCTTGATGCATGCCCCATGTCGAAAGAGAGACGTGGCAGATTAATCAGAGAGAAGAAACAAATACTAAACAAATTAATTAAACTAGAAAAAAAAGGAAAAAATCCGATAGGGTGAGACTTGAGAGAGTGAGAGAGTGAGAGACTAATTACCAGATTGGTGCAAGATTGGAAAGTGCTGGCACAGTATGTCAATCAACGATAATGAATTTGCAAGGGAGAATTTCATGTTTACCCTCAAAGATAATGAAATTACATATTTCTTCTTCTAAAATTCATAATATCAATCATAATTATCCTTCTAAATTTTGAAAACTCACAATTTTATTCATTGTCTTTTCCATTACAAAATTTTAAATTTATAAATACCCATTTTACTCTTTATAAAATAAAATATAAAATATGTATTATATTTAAGAAAAATGTTTGTATTCTAATTAGGGTTTTCGAGGGTAAATAGTTTATTTCTCTACTTTTGATGTTTATACAAACATATATCTTAATATCACTGTGTATGTGTTAGAAATAGATAAATAAACCATTTATCCTTGAAAACTCACTAGTTAGAAGGCTGAATTTTTTTTTGAAGCAGTCTACTTACATTTTATTATTTTAAGAAAGTATAAAATGGTTACTCTTTAAATTTAAAATAAATTTTAATAGAAAACAGAATAAAATGGTTAAATATTTGAGTTTTTGAAATTTAGAAGAATAAATATGATATTGTGAATTTTAGAGGGAAATACGTATTTTCTTAGTTTTTGAGGGGTGTACATGAAATTCTCCTAACATAATTAATATCACCCTTCTATTGAAAATGTACGTGTCATAATTAGATAGGTTTCAGTTAAATAGATTGACTATTACAAATTTCATGTACACATTTTAGATCAACCAATTCATGCAATTCTAAGTTTCAAACGTCATCGGTTTATATTCGTTGGGTTCCTGACTTCCTGTAATGGAAACAATAGAATCCACTACGAAGGTCCGCTCCAATTCAACATTTTCAAGTGCATGACAAAGGCCTTGAGATAATGGGCCAATAGATCTACTACGAAGGTCCATACCATATATGCTCACGAGTCATGACAACCTTCGGCCCGCTTGGAGGGAGGGAAGTCTAGAGAGGAGTGTTCGAAATCCAAATTGTCGCTCGTTCTACGATATATAAACGACCATGTGGGTCTTCTTTGCAGCTGGGCTCATATACAGGATAACAGGAGTTATGAGATAAACTGAAATTTTCAATTTATCCTTATTCAGAATGCAAGGGCCAGTATTAATTATTGCTTTGAGATTCCTGCAGAAAAAAAAATGAATGGTTTGGATTTTCCACGTACCAATTGAAAATCTGAGATACATCAGGGGATGTGAATTCCACATATAGGTCTTCGACACGAGGATGTGTTCTATTCTATGGAAGTTGCAGTTGTTTTAGAATTTAAAGATAAAAAGGGAGAGAGATTTGTTGGTTTGGAATAAACATAGTAGGTTTGGTGAAATGCTCCAATTAAAAGAATAAAAAAGAAGAAGAGAGGTTTGTTGGTTTGGAATAAATATAGGGCAGGCGCAGATTTATGATTTTCATCAGAGGCAAGAAATTTAGCAAATTTGATTTAAATAGTTATCTGAGATCAAATTCATTAGCTAATCGAGTATTAGATGAAAAATAATGTTTTTACTTATAATTTTTAATGCTATGACATTTACTAATTACTAATTACCAATAGAATTCAAGGGATTATTCTAATTTTAATCCTAAATACAAATCATAATTTTAGAGGAAAGCAAAAATTCCAATGAGGGAGGGAGTAAAATTGATCTGGACCTATAGCTCTCCATGAAAAATTTAAAGTCCAGAGTAAGCAACTACTGCACTAGTCCTTACTTGATCCGTCCTTGCCGATAGGAAATTGATGTTTGTTTGTCTTGTCTGAAATCATTTAGAATTATTATCTTTGAGTGAGTCTATGGTACTATGCATATCACTGATTGATTCATAAAATCAAATTAATATTTTTGTTTTCAAATGTTAGCTGTTAATTTGAACCGTTCAATATGATTCTCATATAAATATGTACTTGCATACTGATATTTATGTTTTTTAGTATTTTTTAAGATAGGTAGAAAATCACTTGATCTGAAAATTCTAGACCATCCAAAAACAGTTATTTTTTACCTTCTTAAAAAACAGTAAAAAAATTCTTAAAATGTAAAATTCGGTCTACAAGTACATATTCAAATGGAAATTATGATGAACGGTCCGTATCGACCGTTAGCATTTTGAAAACAAAGATATTGATCTGTATTACTATCTAATCGATGCTATGCATAGTACCATAGACTCACTCATTTTTATAAGAACAATTTTATAAAAGATGAGGGATCCAATGACACCATATGTTTATAAGTCATGTTTGCAATTTCAAAGTCCAAACAATTAATCCAAACTGTTTAACATGATCTCTATATTAAAATGTGCTTGAGGCCAAATTTTACATTTTTTTTATAATTTGTTTAGTATTTATTAAGATGTGTACAAAATTATTGTTTTCATACAATTTTGGATCATTAAAAAACAACAATTTAATTTTTTTTAGTAAATTAGTAAATCATTTCCAAAAACTGTAAAATTTGGTCTACAAACACATTTTAATATGGAGATCATGTTGAATGGTTCATATTGACTGTATGAATTTTTAATATGGTGTAAAGATTTATCACCATAAAATAATATAATTGGATCATTTTTCTTTATAAGATAATAAAACTCTAGTATAATTTTTTTTTCTTATTTCTATCTCTAGTTGACAAGTTTAAAAACAAATTTATCACTCGTATCCGTCATCTTTCCGGTCCTTTTCCCAATGAATTAACTTTCTCATAATCCTCGCATCCAGAATTACACCTGTGTAGATAAGGGAACCGAATCCTCTGCCCCCTTGTGGGCAGGATTTTCCTGCTCACAAGTGTAAGATCGAATCTGAACTGTTAGATTTTATCAAAATTCGTGTTGATAGATCTTTGGATCAGCGACTCCGTTTATTAATCAAATACTCCGTTAATTTTCCTCTCTCTTCGCTTTCTTGTTTCTTCCCCAATTAAACCCGCTGGCGTATCCGTCTCCCCCAATTTTCTTTCCCGTGCTCTGCTAGAGAAGCACGGCAGACACACCGCTGCCCTCCCCAAACCCACCGACCGTGCCTTCTCCGTGCTCTCCCTCCTCGATCCTCCTGACTGCACCCTCTTCCGCTCTTCGTGCTCTCCCTATACCAATTTGGATTGTTTTGCTGGAGAAGCTAAAAAAAATGGTCCCCTCCTCCCTTCATCCTGGTCGTCGCGCCATCTCTTTGCCTCTCCCTGTGCGGCTGAGCGTCACCTCTCCTTCTTGAACAGAGAAAGAGCCAACAATGAGTTATTAAGTTATGGGTTTTTATTTTCAAGTAGACTCTGGTCTAGTAACTATAATGAAATGCAAGATATTGATTTGAAGTAAATCGTATTTTTCATTGAATTAATATCCAATTAGAGTTGATTTTGTTACAAGCATTTTGTTACTCTAACTAATTGTTTATTCTAATCTAATTGTATGTTGCAAAGGTAAACTATTTGTTTGTTCTAACCCTCAATTAGTATGTTAGAATAATGTGTCCGGTCAATTAGTATATCAATCGAAGTTTCACTGACCTCTAACTCTCAAAGACAAACTCAATTATAAATAGAAAAAATGTTAAAGGATATAGATGGTGGAAAGTAATGGAGATGCAAATATATTTTTATGTTCTAGTTAGCATTCGTTAATTTTGGTTTTATTTTTGTAGGTATAGTAGTCTTTGCATGAAGGCCATGAAAATTGTTGATAATTTCTGTAACCCCTTGGAATTGTATACCATTGCTAGTGAAAATCTTGAGTCGTGCTTCAACGAAATAGGTGAGATTGCTAAGAGTATGAAGGCTGATATGTCAGCCAAGCATGTTGGTGACACTGCTGACCAGATTTTTATTGGAAATGAAGAAGGTGTTGAGGAGATTAACTACCAAGACCCCCCTCAATCATAGTGCAAAGGGAGGAGAAAACCTCAAAGGTTTAAACATCCAATTGAGGAAAAGATGAGAACTTGCACAAGGAAGAACTGAAATTGGAGTCTGAGTGAGATACACTGCAAGGAATTTAGGATCATTTTGTAATGGTCGTAGTTAATTAGGTGCTTTTGTAATATTTGGGTTATGTTTTGACATGTCATGCTTAGAACGAAATGGATGAATGTTGCTAAATGTTTGAATGTTGGATGTTTTGAGTAGATTATGTCTTGCTTTGTTTGAACCAATATTGAGGGCATAAAAGTCTTTTTATAGAATTCGAACTATCATGTTGTTGCGGATCATAAGCACAAGCATTTTGCATGTACCATTGTTGGATACCAGTGATATTGCTTGTTGATTCAGCATGATATTTCATTTTACATCTTTCATTGTATTTCATGATTTGGTACAGATCAAGATCCACAGGTTTGAACTTTGAACCAAGCTGCAGTACTCAGTCTGCAAGTTCCATTATAATCCTGCTACTATGTCCTATTCATTTTTTTAATGAAACTAGGAGTACAATATAATAAATGTTTTGAAGTATAACTATGTCATATTCATTTATTTTTATTTTGCTAATTTGTCTTTTTTAGGGTAAAATGGCAACTGCCACCTTACAATTTTCATTAATAAGGAAAAAATATTTACACTAATATTTGCTCCCCTATTTATATAACAGCCCGGAAACTAGAAATGATATTTTTTTTTTCTAAATAAATCTCCATCCTAATTACAATCACAACCCATAATCTAGAAATGGGTTTTAAAAGATAAATCTCCATCCTTTCGAGTGCCGAACTGTTAATGCTGCCTCCTGTACCAGTTGCGTCTCTAGTTTGCTCTCCTGTCTAAAATTTTTCCTATTGCATTCACACCATAGCGCCCAAGTACCAACTGCTATAGAAGTTTTGCCCAGTTTCGTAGTGTTGCTGCCTCTTCCCCCAGTACTGGCACGCCACATGTGTAACAAGTCTTGAGCATTGCTGGTTACAGGTTCCATACCAGAAACCGTAAGAAAACCTGTTGAGAATTAGAATTTAGAATAATTAACCTTTTTCCTTAAATAGAAAGTTAATGTTAGAGCATATGTCCTTAAATAGAAATATTATTGTTAGAATAGAATAGGTACTGTTAGAGACTTTTTTATAAATATATCCATAGTTCTGAAACTCGAAATCGGAATTGGAATCGGGATTTTGACTGTAGAATCGGAATTGGATGAATCAGCCGGAATAGCAATTTCTCAAGGATTTACGTATTTACACATCGTTGCTAAGTAGCTGTGGAGAGAGCCCTTCTCCCTCGCGGCATGAGTCTTGGGAGAAGCCGGGCGCAACAAAGAGGAAGAAATGGTACTGTGCACAGAAAGAAGAAGTGAGCAGTCGAAGAGGAGGCCGGACGCGACAAAGAGGAAGAGAGAAATCGGGAGGCGGAGAGGGAAAGAAGGCAGGGGTGCAAGCAGAGAGATTATGAATGGAAGACCAAAGGTTTTGAAGGGACAAAAATAAAATAACGGAGACACTGCTTATAGAATTTTCCGTTTCCGTTTTATTTCACCGCTCTCATCACTACACGAATTCTAAAGTCTATCAGACGGCTAAATCAAGGTGTGGGCAGGATTTTCCTGCCCACGAGGGGGCAGGAGATTCGATTCCGTAGATAAGACCTTGTCAAAGAATAGGTGACCTGTATCTCCTATACCAGTGTAGAAATGACAGGTATAGTCAGTTCAATCCCTTTTGCTTAAATTCTCCTCAGTATCTTAATTCTTTACCAACCGGATAAAGAATTTTATTTTATGTTGTATTAACATCCATGCTCCCCCCCATATTATCGTATTATTCAATTTGATGCCTCTTAAGTCCAACAATTTGTATAGAGATTGAGTTGCAAATTTCCCATGGTTTATCCATCTAAAATTTTAAGAACATTGTAATTATAAAATCATAGACAGCGTATTGAAATGATGAACGAAACATCAATAACTTCATATTTTTGATGGGGGAAATGTCAGCAAAAATTCTCAAATGAAAGAATCATAAAAGGGGATGGATGCTAGAACTACGAAAAATTTCTTGAAGGTTCCAATCTGAAAAATCTAGTTTTGTGATCAGACGACTGAAAAAGGGTTGAGACATTTGTGTTCCTCCACTAAATAAATCTGGACTCTTCTAGGTGGCCATGAGAAATGGAGGTATGCACAGATATGACGCACTTATACCTCTTCAAAGGTGAAATTTTTTACGTGTATGTTGTTGCATGATAGGATACTTACTCATGAGGTTATGATGAAAAGGGGTTTTAATTGTGATCTTGAGTGTGTTATGTGTTCTACAAATTTGCTGGAAACCACATACCATTTGTTTTTTCAATGCACCTATGTTCGACAAGTGTGGATATGCATGGAACAACCGGTCCAATTAGATGTCTCGGCAGAGAGGCTGTGGGAGGTCTCTTGGAGCCGGTACAAGGTGGTGGTTGGGGAGTCTAAACGGGTATGGTTGACCCGAATTATGGCGGTTCTCTGGGGTGTGTGGAAACAACGGAATGCTCGTATTTTTGGTCGTCCGTCGAAACCCTCTTGGTTGCTGGCACGTGAAATTAAGGAAAAAACCGAAATGTGGTTGAAGTGTTGTCGAAGATCCGTTGGAATTAGTTGAGGGAGGAGATTTGATGTTTTATTTTATTTTATTTTTCTGAAGTTGTAAATACATTTTTTTTTTCTTGTACTCCTGTAGTCGCTACCTAGTTATAAAAAAATAAAATAAATAAATCTGGACTCTCAGTACCAGACTTACCAATTCTAGATTAAATGTAAGAAAGATCTGGTATTCATCTTTTATGGATGCAAAAAGCAAAACATTGGAAACTGTTTCGTGTTTTCTTTTGTTTTCTTCGGAGAAATCATAAAGCTGGGAACTGGGAATCAGATTCTGTCGCTTGATAAGTCACATTCATGCTTTTCTTTCTTTTTGGTTCTTTTGCAAGAATTCAGAGCATCCTCCCTCCAAACAAAAAGAGAGCAACATATTATGAAATCCAGACCAGAACAGCAAGTTCCTACTCTCCCCCATAATCTAATGAATCTGTATCTGTAACTTGAGGGTACAATTACAAAAATCTAGACCATTCGTTAACGCTAGCACAAATCACAAAACAGACTCCCTTATATCTACAATAGGTACTGAATTTCTTTTGGCTTGGTTGGTTTTAAATCCAAACTGTTATTTTCTAATTGTATACTCAGGTACCTGAGGGGATACAGATCCTAATCTAATTTAGTTTAGTCGGCACTTCAAGAGTGAGCAATGGTACTTTGCAATGCGTATATTGACAACAGATATATTTATATATAAAGTATATTTACGAAGCTCCTCCTCAATTAGCTATACAAGTTCCTAACATATGGATTCATATTTTTGTTATTAAATTTCAAATAATCAATCTACACTGTTCAACATAATTTTCATATGAAAATGTACTTGGTGACTAAATTTCATGTGTTTAGGTAATAGATAATTATTATTTAGATTGGCGGAACTATTTTTGGATGGTCCATAATCTTTAAATCATATAATTTTCTACCTATCTAAAAAGGTACTAAAAACATTTAGAAAAATGTGAAAATTGTTATTCAAGTATATTTTTATATTAAAATCATGTTGAACAGTTGAGATCAACCGTCTGAACTTTAGAAATAGAGATGTAAATCTATAATACAGGCATATTTATGCATTGCAAAAGTAGGATTTAAAAAAATAAATAAATAAAACCAATTTTAATTATTTTAATAGAACAATCATTATGGAGTTGATTTTTATAAAAAAACAGGAGGGAGGAATAAGAAAAAAAATACCAATGCAGATTTTTTGAAATAAAATATAAATTCTCTCTCCACCTATCCCTAGCTGATTTTTATAAATACTAAATCAATGATGCTTGTTTTATTAAAATAATTAAAATTAATTCTATTTAAAAAAAATAATCCAAAAGTAGCATAGCATCACCTTTTCTTAAATGTTATGTCATTGTAAGTTTGTAACTCCAAATTTCTCTGGATTAATTCGTTGAATTTTGGAAATTTTTACTAGACAAAATCAACTTCTAATGGCTGTTGCTGAGCCAATTTTACATAGACTACCAACCATTACCATTACCATTACCATTAAGTTTAATTTCACTTGTCTTGTAATACGCAGACTGTGTTAGAAAAATACAATTGTTCATTGCGAGAAGATATTACTCGCACAATTCATCTGTAACAGAATCATAAGGCTTGCAATTTATTCTTAAAATAAACAAAAGACGAAATACAAACTATATATACAGTTGTATAGACATAAAAAGTAATAATATATTTACTTCTCTAATGTCAGAATAAAAGATTCAAAACCTCTGATGAATGTCGATGCGAGTAAATAGACACATTAACCAAACTCTATTTATTTAAATCATGGAAGGATATAGACTATCTGCTTCTTCTTTTTTTTCTTTTTTTTTGAAAAATCTGTGGCAGAAGCTGCCAGGTTAGAAGGATGTAGACTATCAGTGTACGAGTATAACTAGTGTATTCAAAGTCTGGAATTTATCGGATTGGTTTTGAGCGGCAAATTTAAATTGTTAAAACCGACCGTGTTCACGAGTAATACATATACATATAAAATTTATTAATTTTCAAATTATTTAATATACAGTCAATTAGTAAAAAATAATTTATATTTTCTTTTTATAGTTTCACTTTATGCTAAATTAATTTATAAATTTTGCGTATGAATATATATAGCTAGGTTGATATCAATAATTCAGTAAAATTTTAATAAACTCACAAAAAGTTTGGTGAGCCGAAAAACTAGTTATCACTATTTTTTTTTTTTTTTATATATCCAGTTAGTGACTATGGGGTGAATTATCATTAAAATTTCATAAAATATGTTTAGCGCTCTGCAAGCGGCAGATTGGACCACATGCAAGCGCCACATGTCTATCAACAGCTCAAAAAAATCCTAGTAACTCAAACTACATAGAACAATATGCTAATTCGGAACTCACTACTGTATTTGAATTATTTCAAAAAAGGTAGTGGCATTTGATTGACTCATGTCATGTGAAGAAGTATGCAAGTCAGTTGAATATCATTTTGTGTTCTTGACCAGAAATTTCTACATATAGGCATGTTTTTTTTTTTGCTAACAAACGGAAACTCATTTGTTCCTGGACTTACATGCACAAGTTTTAAGCGCTGGCACAAATTTTAAAATGATAAATGGTTAAAAAAAATATGCAGAAGTGAGCAGAAATCACATCTAACAAAAAAAATATATATATGAATTTCACATTTAACAATATCGATAAAGTTCGAATCTGCTCAGACACATATCAATCCTTCGAAAATTAAAAGGGATGAAGAGAGTTTAAATGCCATATATCTTTTATGTCTCATTGTATCTAACATTCTAAATTTAAATTCATATTTAAAGTTTAAATTGATATGATAGTCATATTAAAATTTATTTGAATACCAAAATTTATATATATTTTTTAACTTTTTTATTATATTTTAAGATAGATATTTTGTACATATCTGAAAAAGCAGTAAATAATTTAAAATAAAATATAAAAGTTGATCTCTAAATATATTTTAATATAAATATCATGTTAAACAGTTCATATTAACAACTTAAATTTTAAAACAAAGATATAGAATACGAGACATGAGTGCACGACGAGGCAAATTAAATAGGCATATGACATTTGAACCATCATGGTTAAAAATTATTATAAAATTCGCACTTTGGGAAAAAGAAAACAATAATCCACACTTAATCTATATGTCAAGTATATATGAATCATGAATGTTTTCCGTATCAAATCTATGTTGGTATATCATAATTTGTGTTAGCTCATCAACATACGTGCCAGGGAGCCTTAAGCAATCAAACACAGACTATAAAAATCATTTGAAAAAATAATAACCAAATGTTGAATGAAAGGTTCGTTGTACGTTGCATCAGACTGATCAGAGTCTATATTGTCGCATTGAAAATTTTGTTAGCGTTTAGCGATAAAACACTCAATAAAAAAACAATAATTAAATGCGGAATCAAGTTCTGTGTTACGTAATCACATGATGCAACCAATTCAATCCAACTATAGAAATACAATTTCGTATTGTTTCTTTTAGCACCTCTTTAAATTAATCTCGACTTTGCCGAATTATACTTGCAACATAATATTTATTAATTTCAATATCGACTTTGCCTTTGATACAGTTGATTGGTGTTTCATGGTTAACTTGCTAGAAAGGGGTTTCCCTCCGGAATGGGCATCATCGGTACTGAGCATTTTCCAGACTTCGTCTTCATCAGTCAGGGTGAATGGGATCCATACAAGATTTTTTATGCACAAAAGAGGTCTAAGACAGGGGACCCACTTTCTCTCATGCTCTTTATCCCGGTGGCAGATTCACTCAGTCGCTTCATGCAGAATATGAGGCCAATCATGCCACCCAGCGTCCAGTTACAACTTCAGACAAACTAATAGGCGGACGATACGATTATAATTTGTGAGGCACATCCTACAATACTAAAAATTATAAGCCATGTACTTAGTGTATACTTAGAAGTTAGAACTATTAGATATCATTTCCTCAGGGACTTATACAGGTAATTCAGGCCATTGTGGTATCACCTCCTTCTTAGCTGCCTATCAGATATCTAGGGTTACTGCTATCAGTCAGGAAACCAAGGAAAATTGAATATTAGCTATTGTTAGGCGTGGTGCAGCGGAAGATGGAAGGGTGGACTAGACCTACTCTCGTACGGAGGAAGAATCACGTTGGTTAAGGCGGTCTTATCCGTTATGCCACTGCATTACATGCAAGCATTCATATTACTGGTGGGAGTAGTCAAACACATCGACAAAATGAGACAAAACTTCCTATAGAAAGAGAATGAAACATGCAAGGGTATCAATTGCATCGTCAACTGGGAAATGGTGTGCATGATGAAAATTGATGGTGGGCTTAGCATTATTGATTTTCAACACCAATTATGCATTGTTAGCCAAGTGGATTTGGACAATTGAGGCTAAGCAATAGTCCTTACAGCTGTCAACCGTCCGTCTATTACTAGGAATGTCTTCAGCAGCAGCTTTTGAGTCGCTCGGACCGGAGGTTTCTTTCTTTGCAAAAGATTTGGTACTAGTATTACCGTTCGTCAAATCCTTTATCAGAATGAGAACGGAGTTCCTAAATGGAGATGAGCTAAATTGGGAGAGTTCACTTGTGTTTCAGCTTACCGAGCAATGCATCATATTGGATTCATATCATCGTTCCATATGGAGTTATGGAAGATAAAAGTACCCATGAAGGTTATGATCTTTATCTGACTTATGCTGGATGATAAGATTCTCACTCAGGAGGTCATGTTAATGTGGTTTGGGCGATAGGGGCATGATTACTGTGGCGAGAGAGGAATAGAAGACTGTTTTCAAATAAAAGGAAGACGGCTAACTGCCTCCTAGAAGACACGACCCTAGAAATTGAAAAATGGAGATCATGCGTCTAAAGGGGAGGTGGGGGAATGAGATAAGGTAGTCTCCGTGTATAGAGAGGTAGTGGGAGCCTTGACTCCCGGGCGAGCTTGTATATATTTCATTTTAGAAAAAACTTTGTAATTAAACTTTTTTTAATCAATATATCCGTCCAACCGTAAAAAAAATATTCGATACAAATTTATTATTCTTTTTAGAGGAGGGATCCACTTATATCTTTTTTTGATGACACCGAAATACATCCTACATTTTTAAAGTTTTCAAAATTCAAATAGTCAATCCAAACTGTTTATTAAAATGTGCATGCGGATCAAATTTTACATTTTTTTATTTTTTTACTATTTATTAAGTATTTTACAAAATTGTTATTTTCGAACCATTGAATTTTTTTACCTATCTTAATAAATAGAAAAAAAATTCAAAAAAAATGTAAAATTTAATCTGCAAGCACATTTTAATATATCCATCACATTGAATGTTTTGAATCAACTATTTAGACTTTAAAAATATATAGTATAATTAAGTGTCATCAAACAAGAGCGTAAGTAGATCCCTCTTTTTTTTATTGCGTTCTTATTTCCTCCTTAAATAATGATCGTGTGTTGTATGAGAGCTCTCCGAGGGGTTTCACCTATCAATAGGGGTGAAAACGGAGCAGATACGGAGCGGATAGTGCTGATACCATATCCGCATCCGTCGGATAATGAGCGGATATGAATACGGATACGGATAGTAAACGGATATCAAAATTCAAAACCAAATCCGTCTTAAACGGATACGGATACGGAACGGATAGTCTACGGATACGGATTCGAATACGGATATAAAACGAATAATGGTCGGATAATTAAGATATATGAACTTTTAAGATACAAATATTAATTAAAACATTAAATATAAATATTAATGAACTTATAAGAGATGGGAGATAATCTATTCATATAATATATATATATCAAATAAGTGTATGGTAACAAAAGATGTTGTGGTGTAGTGGTTTGAAGTTTAGTCTAAAGGTATTGAGATGGGAGGACATGGGTTCAAATCCCACCTATAGCAAATATTTATTCTTTTTTTATATGGGTCCGGCCAAACTATCCGAATCCGGATATCCGCTCCGTTTAGGACTCCGTATCCGGATCTTTTATGGATTTTCGAAAATTATCTGAATCCGTATCCGGAAATTATCCGAATCCGAATTATCCGAATCCGGATTATCCGGATTCGGATTATATCCGGATACGGAGCGGATATCCGCCGGATAATCCGACTCTGTTTTCACCCCTACCTATTAACCTTAAAAAATATATAATATTCTTTTGCGAAAATAGCAACATGTATATATTATTACACTGTAAACAACAAAAAATTCTCAAATAATATTCGATTATACTTGAATGATAAATTTATCTTACTGAATTATATTTGAATCCCGAAATCACAAATTTGTCGCTAAAATTCAAATTGCTAATAATGTAACACACAAAGTGTTACATGGTTTAGGCCACGTCAGAACCACCCTCTCTAAAGGATTAGAATATTGACCGTCTTGGACCATGGACCCCATTGATTGACTAGATTGACTATAGTTTTATAAATAGTTTAATTAAGGATCGCATATCTGAGATCCGAGAGCTGAGACCTTTTTCTTTGATTGGTTGTAGTGCCCTTGGGTCCGAGCTAAAGTTAGGTTTGAATCTGCTGCTTTAATTTGCCTGGAGAATTTGAGATACCTATTAAAACAGCTATTCAGCTAATTTCTGAGTGACCGCACCAACTTCGTCTTTTTTTCAAACCATCCCCGTAAAACCTTATCTTCACATAATGTAATTAAACAAAAGACTGCAAGAGCAAGAGTGCATGAACAAAAGACTGTAATAATGTAAGAATATGTTGTTGTAATTGCATCTAATTTTATTAATATTGGTAGCTACTACTAATTTTTCAAAAAAGAAAAAAAAAAAGAGTGCATGACCAAGATTTCTTAAATTAATTTTTATTAGACATTACCAAAATGGCAATAAAGAGAGAGAAGACATTATTTCCAAACTGCTTTTACATAATAACTTGTATTTCTATTTAAATATGAAACTGATTTTACTTTGGGTAATAACTTTAACACTAGGAAGGCAGTTTAATCTACCTTAAACGTAATAACATAATGTGTAGTTTTATTATTGAATGAGAAATAGACATTTATCTACTTTTGAATTTTAAAAGTTGGATATAGATCTATTCATATCGGAATGTTGTCTATTAATGGAGAATATTTTTTCTACCTCTTGATAATTTACGGTCTGAATTGATTAATTCATTGTCGTCTGCAATCCGCTAATCATATTAGTAAATATTTTTGTCTACCCTTATAAAACTCCTAATTACGTCCTGACGAAGAGTCCAAGATTGAGGTTAATTAACACATAATTGAAACCTTCTTAAAAAAGCAAAGAGATAGAAGTAATAAAGAAGTTTAGGCTAGCATCAACTCAGTTCACAACTATCTTGTGAACTCAAAGCCACTTTCGAATGAAATGAATAATCGAAGTTTTAATTCCGATTTCCAAACACAAATTTAGCAATAAATTTTATGTCAGAAATTCACGAGATATGCATGCACGTCTAAATATCTTGTAAGGTTTTAAGCGACAGAAACACGGGTGTATTAAATTCATTGATGCCAAATGAGATTGCTATTTTGATCAAGTACTATTGCTAATTGAATATAAAATTGTAATGAATTGTTTGTGACCTTAAGTTTGACTAACAATTAAACAACTCCAGGTATAGAGGACATTTTTGTAATTTTGTACAACTCTGGTGGCAATGAATTAATAGAGGCCGGATAAATACACATATATGAACATAATTTTACCCCAATGAGGCCCCTAACCTCTCCTTCTTCAGATGGATTACCAAGACTACCAAAACTCAGCTCTCAATTCCTATTATAATTTCAGATTGACATCCCCATGTCCACCTCCATCACCCTTGTTCCTCAAAATCAAATTTATCCATGCCTACATCTTTCGACATGCAAATTGCGGCATTCAAGCGTTCAAAAATCTCAAATCAACGATCAATGCCGTCCTCTACAAAAAGACTAGAGGCATCACTAAGTATATCATTAAGCTAAGAGGAGCAAATAACATGAAAATGAAGGAAATGAAGGCTGTCAATTCCATCACCGTGCGCATGAATTATTCTTCGTTGCACATTTTACCAGTTGGTGATCAAGCATACTATGATGCAGACTGGAATTCAGTTATTCCCATTGAAGAGATTATGCCGCTCTCTGGATACCTCGAATGGCTTGAAGATAGGAGTTCAGATGAAACTACAAACGACGACGAAAATGACAACGGTGACGATGGATGCAATGATGGAAGTGACATAAACCGGCGTGCTGAGAGCTTCATTGCCAGGTGCTATGAGAAATTTAAACTTGAGAAACAAGATTCATGCAGGAGATATCAAGAGATGATGGCTAGAAGCTTATGATAGGTTGAATTCATATAGTACCTTTCACTATACTTCTTAGTGTTTTAGTTTTTCCTTTAATTTCCTTCTTTTTTCTTTTTCTTTTTTTGTTTTCTGTTGTCACCGGGGTGGGTGGGGTATGTGGGGGTGGTTTTTTTTTTTTTTTTTGCGGGGGGGGGGGGGGGGGGGGGGGGGCAAGGAATTGGCGGTTGAATTTTTTTTTTTTTTCCTTTAATTTTTGTTTGGCAGTTAACTAAAATGTAAAATGTCAGTCTGTCCGAGATGCAAAAATGTATAATTGACCACCCTTTTTTTTGCTTGTCAGTCCTGATTAACTACCTCAAATTGGATTAAAATTTTCTGTAGGTGTATTTAGGCAACAATAAATTTATAGATTGTTTTGGTAAGTGTCTAAATTTGTTGATTCAATGCCAGTACTAATGTTGTCTGTTAGTTCTCGTTGAAATTTACACTCCAGAGGTACTTCTACTTGTCTTATTCTATATTTTTCCTGATGGCCTTTAGAAGGAAAGCAAAATTAATGTATATTTATGGGATATTTATGTAAAAAAGAAGTTGCAAAAAACAAAAGCACTTTTGCTCTGTTGAATTGTCATATTAATTCTTCGCAGAACTGGCAACTTATGATAAATTTACATATCATGCCAAGCTCAAGTTTCTCGAATTCGGTTCAATTTTTTTAGGTGACTTTTTTTTTTGAGAGAAACCCGTAGGTATATTTTATTTGGAACTTAAAATGGAGGCATTACAAGTAGCTTGAAGCTTACATCCTAATTAACCTAACAACATAAAACAAAAATTGTAAAAATTAAAAACACGTGAAAAGTAAAATCCTATTTTAATACTGCCTCTCATGCCTAAAAATAAAAAAGAGCAACTCGCCCAGCTATCCCAGTTTGTCCCTTCTTCCAAAAGCAAGAAACTACAGGGTCTGTTGGTTAAATTTTCCTTTCCTCTCTGACAGCCAGAACTCAGCCATTCCTACTAATTGGGTACAAAGAAATTGGGATTCAGACCCATCTCTATTCCCAAACGGAAGCATACCTCCAAGCCATTACTCTTTGCATTGTTTCCCCTTCTTGCGTAGTTCGCCAGTCTGTGCGGTTGCGTCATCCTATTCCTTCCCGCGTGTGCAATACTAACCCTGTGTTTGATCGTCTCCCATGTATCAATGCATATCTCCACCGTGGGGCCAGCCTGCCAAGATGGTAAAGATTCCAGATTTCTTGTATTACTCAGGAGTCGGGACTGGATCAATTTATCTCCGGGTTGCAGCGGATCAACTTGGGTCCATGGGTCAATCGAAGTCGAATTATTTTTTAAGATATTCGATCAAAAGTTTAAATTTATAATTTAATAATTTATAGATTTTATTCGCATAAACTGATTTGAATGATGGATATATAGCTTTCCAAAGGGAGATTTTGTAATTTCCCTTCTGCCGAAGGACCTACTCGTAAAAAAGTTGGGAGTTTAGACTGTTTAGTCGCATATCAACGGGCTCTAAGTCTATCCTCCATGTTAATTAATTGCATGAGCTTTTTGCTTTATTTTGATTGTTACCTTTAATGGTCATTTTCAAGACTCGCCTTTTGGCATCATCATTAAATCACGATTTATGTCATGGAGATTGGAGAGTTCACTTAAAAAATTCATGTCACATAAAGAGTACACTCATGCATCTTTAATTGCTGTCAACTTGGCAAGGTGGGGGTTGTTCTTGTTCTTTTTTTCTTTTTCTTTTTTTTGCTTTCGTCAAAAAAAACTCGAACTCGTAACTCGTTCATTTACAGCTTGTTTATTTCGGCTCATTTACAACTCGAGTTGATCAACTCGTTTAATAAATGAGTTGAGTTCGAGTTGGCCCCAACTCGCTCATTTATAACTTAAGTTGCATAAAGTTACATAATATTGATCACAATAAATTTCAAAATAATCAAATCTAAATTTTTAGATTGTTATTTGTGCTTTGAGATTAGTGCAAAATATGTTTGAACTTGTGTTGTAATACTATCACTGGTTAAATGAGTTATAAACGAGTTGTGAACTAACTCGAGTTGATAACGAGCTGAGTTCGAGTCGACTCTACAACTCGTTATTATCATCTCAACTCAATTTAACTCGCTCGTTTATTAAACGAGCCAATTTCGAGTTGGAGGTAACTCACTCGAACTCAGCTCATATACAGCCCTACAGCCCATAAGCCTGGGGCTGTTCTTCTCATCCTCTCATATTTTGCATCTGAAGTTTACTTTCTAAATATAAGCACATCTTTTATATGTATATCCGTACGTAATCAAATCTTAGATTCCTGGGTCAAACTTATATATGCTAAAAAGGTGCTGAATTACTGATTAAAATAAAAACTGGTTAGTGGTTAGCATATATCAATATATTATCATCATCATTACTTTAAAAGAGTCATAAAAATCAAGTTTTTAAGGAGACAAATATTGTTATAGAACATCTAAGCTTTCTTGATCAAAACAATTGCAATATTATCATTTGTAGTTTTGGCCCAAAAAAATTAGAAGTTATAGTGGAACCGTAAAGTTGCAGTACTGTCAACTTGCTTTCTAAATAACAGTATGTGCTGGTCGGATTAACATAGTACTGTTAAGTAATTAATCGATAATAATTGATCAATTAATTAGAAATAATTGACTGAAAAAATCCGTGACAATTTGATCACCATCAATAACAAATTGGCTGTTTAATCAACTTAAACAAACATTCTTTACAACACTGCCGTCAACAACATATCTAAGATCAGAACAAGCAACATCTATGAAAAAAAAAACAAATACTCTGCCAAAGTTAAAGGTTTTCAAATCCAATTATTTATTTATATGTCTATTATGGTTTCACTTGTACTGAATTAAATATACATATTAAATTAACACTACAAAGTAGAACATATATAATTAGTCTAAATCACCTTTTTACGCACCGTAAAAAAGATATGACATTTCTATCTCATTTTAGTGCCCGTCAATACTATGAAATAGCAGCGAAATTAATCATGAGCATATGTTGATTATACAATTTTTGTAATATCATGAAAATAGAATCAAAACATTCCGATTTTTTTCTTTTTTTCTTTTTGACAATAGTGGAGGTGAACCCATAGTGACAAGATTTGTGTATTGTACTTTTGGTGATGCCGAATCAAACGCGGAATATTCGGTTGACCGAACTTTGACTGAATTAAATTTGATTATTCGGTTTACGAATTATTGGTGAATTTTTCCCAGAATATATTTTTTTGTTTTTGCTATCTTGCAAAACTGAGATTTCTAGTCCGAACAATTCCGAATTATTCTTGAATTATACCTAAATCGAATTTTTGACCTCGCCGAACTAAACCCGAATAATTCATTTGTCACTATGGGTAAACCCACCAATTTCCATTGAAATCATCTTATAATGTTTTTTAGTAGGTATCAAACCTCTGGTATCAATTACGAATGGGAAGCAAAAATAGCCGCCTAACAGCCTATGGCTCTACACTAGAAGATAGAAAGCAATCAAACTAAAGAAAGCTATCACTACTACAGAATAAGTGATTATATACGGACATAAATAGAAGAGCTACACGGATTTTCTGCCGTGTGGAATGTGAGGGTGTAGAAATCCCTGAATATTTACACACGGATATTTACCCGTATGCGATTATCAAGAGCTACATGGATTATTACATAAACAACCGTGTACAAACGCTTGCCAGCGTCGCTCTCAAAATAATGGAGCTACACGGATTATTACATAAACAGCTGTGTATGATTACTCTTTCTACACGGACATTTAGCTAAATGTCCATATACGATTACTCTTTCTACACGGATATTTAGCTAAATGTCCGTGTAGCTCTCTTATTTTATTTTTATATGTTTAAATACCTTTCTACACGGACATTTAGCTAAATGTCCGTGTAGCTCTCTTATTTTTTTATATGTTTAAATTGTTAGTTTGTAATCTAGAAGTCAATAATACGATAAATTATTATAAAGATTTGTTCATGAATTGAATGTTTATATCATTTTGTTGCATTGAGTATTATTGCATTTATGGATCATTTCGAGTTCATGACTGAAATTGTGAAACTCCATAATATAGATGATATATACTCTTAATCTTAAAAGGTCACTGACCAAGGTAATTAGCAGGAACACTAATTACCGCTATAAAGTTAGTATTTGGATTAAAAGATGGTTAAGTTTTACAGACCACCTGACACGAGATGTCATTTTAATTACATAGATACATGTTTTATAAACATAGTATTTGACAGACTCCGAATGAAACATTAACTAGAATTGTGCTCGTGTCATTTATGTTTTCATTCAGTGTCACGTTCTACAGTATGAGGTATTTATCGTTCCTACTGAGAGATATGTATGTGTGATTGTTATCCACCGCTGTTCGTAAAAATCATTCATAACGGTAGCATTCCCATATGTATAGCTTAGTTGAGGAAGTGATAGTCTACCAAGAGTACTATTTGTCCCTCGTATTTTATACAAGCTATAGCATCACTGGGCCCCTTGATAGAGTTAGATTATCTGCATGCGGTATAATTACAAGAGTAATTATACTTGATAATCTATTCAAAATCAAGAAAATATTCAATTAACAAGGATGACACACATCTACCTTGGAACTGATCTGATAGCTATGAGACAGAAGAACAGACACAAGTAAATTGTTTACTGGATCGTGATATTGTATAGTACAGCATTATCTGTGTAATTGGATGGTCATGATGTGTTGCCAGACGCCACCCATGATTATAGAAGTTAAAACAGTTTTAACTCTGTTTACCAACATAACACAGATCCTATTGAGTCACACCATATAGGAGCTACTCGGAGAATCTTACTGATTAATTATAAATTGATTATAATTAATATTAATATGGTTATAATTAATTATACGTGATATAATTAAATTATAAATGTCATTTAGAATGACAAGAAGAAACAACGGTTAATTTATAAACGTACACGTTACGTTGTATAAAAGTTACCGAACAACAACCGAAAAGAAATATAATTGTACATGACAATTATATATATTTGATTTGGATTTTAATTTGTTAATTATGGATTTGAATTATGGGTTTAAAAGCCCAAAATAATCAAAGCCTTAATTAAAATTAAAAGCCTAAAGTCAAAGCCCAAAATCAAAGCCTTTTACTATTCATGCCTTAATGGGCCAAGGGCAAAATGGTCATTTCACACCTATGCCACCTTGCATGACACCTTAGGGTGTAGAAGGGTGTAGAAGCATGGAGAAGAGTGTGGAAGGGGCATTTTGGTTTTTTCACATATTAAAAGATGAGGTGTCAAGGTATTTTGGTAAATAGATTTGTTTTGAGGGGTATTTCGGTCTTTTGCAAACCTCCTCAAAACACTATAAATAGAGGGGTGAGGGTAGAGAGAAAAAACTTACTAATTCATGTGTTAATCTGATTACTTCGTTAATCGGTTTTTCTCTCTTCCTCGGTTTCGGTTATTACGAGATTAGAAAATAATATATTTTGTGAAATCCTGCGGTTTAGCTTTTAAGCAAAATCGAGTTACCTCGAGACACAAATATATTTATTTCGTCCTTTTCTTAGTGAATAGTGTTTTTGCATAATTTTGCGGTTTACGGTATTTATGGCAGAAGAAATAAATCGCTCTACGGTTAGTCATAGTGGATAACCAATAGAGGTATCACACGTGTGATACTGCGAGTCGATTCCTTTCTTGGTGTAACTCTTCTCGCTCAGCTACATTCCAACTGAGATTTGGAAACGAGGTATAAACATGTTATATTAATATATTTAATTGATAAGTAGATTTAAAGCTTTTAGAAATCAATTATGGAGTAGATCTGTAAATGAATTAAATGAGGTTTTGATGCTAAAGGAATACTAAAGGTGGACTGCCTTGGAAAGTTTCCTGACATACCTCGTTTAATTCTACATGGACATTTAACTAAAGTCCGTGTAGAAAGGTATTTATGTTGGGTTTTGACGGTTCAAACCCATTGATTTAGCTTAATTGTGGAAAGTGTGTAAAACAAAATTTTACGGTTTAAGCTAAGAATTAAACGAGGTATGTCAGGAAACTTTCCAAGGCGGTCCACCTTCAGTATTCCTTTGACATCAAAACCTTATTTAATTCATTTACAGATCTACTTCATAATTGATTTCTAAAAGCTTTAAATTTTGTTTTACACACTTTCTGCAATTAAGCTAAATCAATGGATTTGAACCGTCAAAACCCAACATACATACCTTTCTACACAGACTTTAGTTAAATGTCCGTGTAGAATTAATTTTTTTTCCAACTTTTTTTAATGTTTATACCTTTCTACATGGACTTTAGTTAAATGTCTGTGTATAATTGTCCTTTTTTTCCCATTTTTTTTTCGGTGGCTAGCTTCCAATTTTGTTAGCCATTTAAAATTAGAATTTCAAAACAAAGAAACATTAAACAGAGGTCTTTTAAACTCATAATTCCAAAACTATACAACAGTATAAATAATTTATGTACACTAAATTATACAAAATTATACAAATCCATATTGAGCATTACAAAATTTAAATTGAAACTGCCTTGTCCACATACATTTGATATCGTCGATCTGCTCCTTGGTACAACACTTTTGCTTTGGTCCATACTACAATTATAATTTGATATTAGTTAGTAACAAGAAAAGGTAGAAGAATATAAATATTCATGCAACATATATATATACAAAGCCTTTTGTACATGCAATCTCATGTGATAAAGCATAACATATACTCCTCAGGATCCAATACAATTTTTGCATAAAAGTTATATCCTTACCACTTAGTAACCACATGATCATGTTTTGGCCCAAAATTTAGCAAGTTGGGCTCAAATTGTCAAAACTCTTGGTTATGATCTAGTTTGAATCGAAATTTCATACAAACTAAGGCATATTAGATCCAACATATCAAAAAGGAGCTCCCATGTGATCCATGACATAATGCCTCTTGATTAAAGGTCTCCAACATATTGCATCTCCAATAAAAATCCATTAATCAACATATATGTGCATACATAATAAGGAATAAAAATTCTCTTTTAAAATTTTCATCCAAAATTATAAGAAAATATTTATATATAAAATTAGTTGAATCTGTCTAGCTTTTATACAAACCATTGAAAATCAATTTTGTAAAAAAAAATTATTGCATCTTATATGAATTTACGATGGCTCTGATACCAAATGATAGTCTTAATAATTCATGATGTGTTTTGCAATTAAAAAAACACAAGCAATCTAGAATTCGTAAATTCAAAATAAAATACCAAAGTAATTTAAATCTTACAATTATGAAGTGCATACATCTTTAGGCCGAAGCGTTAGTACTGATCTTCAACGATTTTTCTCAGATCTGATGATGGAGACTTTAGACGTTTTCTTTACTTCTCACTTTCAAAAAATGGTCCACATTACACTAATTATTTACATTATCTTAACAAATCAAGCATGCATGACTAAGCTTATTAAGATAGAGAGGAGAAATACAAACTAATTTCAAAGATCTCAGATCCTAGCTCCTAGCTCCTTGTACATAGAAATCAGAATGACATTGCTGGAAGGAGAGAGAGAGAGAGAGTAATAATTAATCAAAATGACGCTGCTGGAAGGAGGTCTTTTATATAACTAAAACCCTAGAATAACCTTTCTACACGGATTTTTTACTTAAAAATTCGTGTAGCTCTCTCAAGACTTTCTATACTGTTAGTTAAACAAAAAATCGTGTACAATTTTCACCTTTCTACACGGCTCTTTATTAAACGTCCATGTTGCTCTCTCAAGCTTTCTACACTACTATTTAAACAAACATCCGTGTATAATTATTACCTTTCTACACGGTTTTTTAATAAATATCCGTGTAGCTCTCTTAAGGCTTTCTACACTGTTATTTAAATAATAATCCGTGTATAGTTTCTAATAAACGTTCGTGTAGCTCTCTCAAGACTTTCTACACTGATTCTTTAATAAACATCCGTGTAGAGATCCCACAGATATTTTGGGCTTCCAAAAAATTATAATTTCTCCACAGTTTTTAGGTAAAATTACCAAATCCGTGTACAATGTGCAGTGTACAATGACCATTTTTGTAGTAGTGTATTCTAAGTAACCACTGATAACAAAAGTTGAATGAGTTCAGAAGGACGTAATACATGAAGACTGATGTACTGGGCACTTAAATAGCTTTCAGCCTTTCATTTTTATTTTTTCTTTTGTTTTCTTTAACCACTGTTTCATATATATTTTTTCAAACAGCTCAAATATTTGAGCATTTTTTTTTATCAATGTAGTTACAAAACCTTTGTAACTTTGTTTTAATATAATATACAAATGAAGGCATGACCCTCATTTTTCCTCAAAAGAAACCACTGATAACAAAAACAGCATTAAAGTAGAACTTCAAATTCATGACCCATTATATATTGTTGTATCCCCTACTTAGTCATGCTTGAATCATCCTCTTCCAAAACGGATCTAGACTCGTATCTTATTCTTATGGTACCAGTTCCATTCATGTTGTACCTGTTGGTTAATTGGTTGTACTGGTAGATCCTTTACATCACAAGAAAGTATTAGTGTAAGTTCAAAATAAAATTCATTATTTTTGGATTTACACTAAAATGTATCTAAAAAAATAATTATAGCACCTAATGATCTAAATGTTTTTACCAAAGATCTCGTGAAACTTACATAATCTCTCTTTTTTTGAAAAATTGGTAGCAGCTACGAAACTTACATAATCTCTCTCAAGACCAGATGGCCCAAAGCACTTAATACAATTTGAGAATTGATTAAATAATTGTACTATTTGCTTTATTGATAAAAAATTCATGTACAATGTATCTTACAATGAATATATATAGAACATGGCTAAAGAGCCATTGAAATAAGTAAATAAAGAAAGTGCCTAGCTAGGTGCAGTGTACCGTTGCACTGTTGCCTTTTGTGATAAGGCAAAATGTAGAAAGAAATATAAAGGAAATAAGAAATGGTAAATATCAAATCATCATTGGATATGCTATGTGTCTCCTGGATTATAATTTTCAACATTCCCCCTCAAGTTTGGTTCGTATATATCAATCGAACCTAACTTGCGTAAAATTGCTTGAAAATTTGAAGTATCCAATGCCTTGGTGAATACGTCGGCTAATTGTTCTTTGCTACACACATAAGGAGTTTCGATTTTTTTTTATTGTATTTTTTCTCTTATGAAGTGACAATCAACTTCAATATGCTTTGTTCTTTCATGAAACACTGGATTGGATGCGATGTGTCTTGCCGAATTATTATCACAATACATCTTCATGGGTTGATTGTTTTCGATCCCCATGTCTTTTAGTAATTGCTTAAGCCACGTTAACTCGCTTGCAGTAGCCGCCATAGCTCGATACTCTGCCTCAGCACTTGATCTTGCTACCACGTTTTGTTTCTTGCTTTTCCATGTTGTGAGATTCCCTCCAACAAATGTGCAATAGCCGGTGGTTGATCTTCTATCACAACTTCCGGCCCAATCCGCATCGAAAAAACCTACAATTGTTAAATTATTATTTTTTCTAAACCAAATACCTCTACCGGGTGAACCTTTAAGATATTTAAGAATGTGAACAATAGCATTCATATGACTTGTACGTGGGGCATGCATAAATTGACTTACCGCACTAACTGCAAATGCAATGTCGGGTCTAGTGACGGTTAAATAAATTAGCTTGCCTACAAGTCTTTGGTATTGTCCCACATTTTCTAAAGGTTCACCATCCTCAAGGTTTAATTTTTTATTACTTTCCATTGGAGTATTAATTGACTTGGCACCTAATTTTCCTGTTTCTTTTAATAAATCTAGTGTGTACTTTCTTTGTGAAAGAAATAAACCTTTGGTTGAGTTTGCTAATTCAATTCCTAAAAAATATGTTAATTGGCCTAAATCTTTAATATCAAATTTATTTTTTAGATGTTGTTTTATTACTCCAATTTCACTTTCACTACTACCAGTGATTATTAAGTCATCTACATACACCAATACAATTGTGGTTGAATTTTTGGTTAATTTAACAAACATTGATGAATCGGCCGAGCTCTTTGTAAAACCAAATTCTACAAGTGCATAACTTAGTTTGGCATACCATGCACGTGGTGATTGTTTGAGGCCATAAATAGATTTGTGCAATCTACATGTTAAACTTTTATCATTTTCATTTTTATGACCGGGTGGTAAATTCATGTATACTTCCTCAACTAATGTTCCTTGTAAAAATGCATTCTTCACATCTATTTGGTACAAGCTCCAACATTGGTTAACCGCGACCGATAACAATACCCTAACAGTACTCATTTTTGCAACTGGTGCAAAAGTTTCTTTATAATCTATACCATATGTTTGAGTAAATCTTTTTGCTACCAATTTAGCTTTATATCGCTCAATTGAACCATCACTATTATATTTAATTTTATAAATCCATTTGCATCCTACGGGTTTCTTATCTAGAGGCAATTTACTATTGTCCATATTTTATTTTTTTCAAGAGCACTCAACTCCTCTTTCATTGCTTTTTTTCCATAATGGATTTTCAATTGCCTCTTGATAATTGGATGGTTCATTTTGGTTCGATATAGAGCTCAAATAAGCACAATAATTTGATGAAATATTATTATATGACATATAATTTTCAATAGGATATGTGGTAGCATGATATGTGACAAAATCTTGTAACCTTTGAGGAGGTCTAATAGAACGAACTGACCTTCGTAGCGTGTTTGAGTTAGTATCACCTTGAACTTGAAAATGGTTACCTTGCTCTTCATTTTGCTCAAGAATGTTGTTGTGCTCTTCATTTTGCTCAAGAGTATTATCTTGCTCTTCGGTGTCTCTTTCTAAAACTTGCTCAACAATTCTTATTTGTGGTCTAGGTTGCTCAAAAAAATATGGCTGCCCCTCAAAAATATTTAATTTTTCTATTTGACCATTTTCCCTTTGTTGGAAATTTTCGATTTGACTATCATTTTTCCTTTGTTGAAAATATGATTCTCCCTCAAAAAATACAACATCTCTTGATATGTGTAATTTTTTGTTGATTGGATCATAACATTTATATCCTTTTTTTTAGATGAATATCCTGAGAATATACATTTAATTGCATGCATATCTAATTTATCTCTATGCTTGTTTTGAATATGTACAAAACATATGCAACCAAAAATGCGTAAATAATCTAAACTCATGAATCTTTTATTTAAAGTTTCTAATGGTGATTTATTTTGTAAAATTGAACTTGGAGTTCGATTAATTAAATATGCTGCGGTTAATACGGCTTCAGACCAAAAAAATTTCGGAACATTATTTTGAAACATTAATGACCTCGTTACTTCTAATAAATGTCTATTTTTTCTTTCGGCCACTCCATTTTGTTGTGAAGTGCCTACACATGTAGTTTGGTGTAAAATACCTAAATTTTTAATATAATTTGAAAAATCTTTGTTAACATATTCGGTTCCATTATCTGTACGCAATGTTTTAATGTTAGCATTGTATTGATTATATACTAAATTCACAAACTCTTTAAATGTGGAAAATACTTCTGATTTAGCTTTAAGTAAATAAATAAATGTAGTTCGTGAAAAATCATCAATAAATGTAATAAAATATTTAAAATCATTATATGAATCAATTGGAGCCGGATCCCAAACATCAGAATGCACAAGTTCAAAAGGAATTATAGATTTATTTTTAGAATTTGAAAAAGGCAATCTAGTTTGTTTGGCATATCGACAAACATCGCAGCAACTTGAATTTAAATTTGGTAATACAAATAATTTTTCTAATACACTATCTGATGGATGCCCTAATCTATAATGCAATAATTTATCTCTACTAATACAAGAATTCCGTGCAATATGAGCTTGATTAAATGATGCTAATATGTATAGTCCATTTGCAAAATATCCCTCGCCAATTTTCTTCCCCGTGACTATATCGTGAAATATAACATCTTTTTGTGTGAATATTACTTTGCAATTCAATTCTTAGGTGATTTTGCTTACGGATAAAAGATTAGAAGTAAATGATGGCATGTATAAAACATTAGTAATTATTTTTCCAAAAAAATTGGTTTCACCTGTGCCTTCTATTGGTACTTGGATGCCATTAGCTACGGTTACAGATGCCTTTTTTATATTGTTAGTTGTTAAATTTTGTAATAATTCTAAACAACCTGTCATGTGGTCTATAGCACCTGAATCTATAATCCATAATTTTTTATTTGATGTTGAGAAGGCATTGAATTTAATTAGATGAGCTGACATATTAATCGAATCAGCTATATAATCACCACTCAAATTATGAGAATTATTTAAATCATGCTTAGAGTTATGAGAAATATCAATAGGACTAGAACCAATCAAATTATGAGAGAAATGAGTTTTACCTAAAAACGAGTTCTGCCTAGATTTTGATACTTCCAGTGCTTGAATTATTTCTGCTATTCGTGAGATGTAGAACCGCTGCTCGCTCGGACTGGAGATGGTTTCATTTGCAGCCGTGTTTGTACTTTTCTTTCGTGAAATGGAAAGCGGCTGCCCAGCTTTTGTTTTGCCTCTAGTTTCGGCAGACCGGAGAACTTCAGTTTCGCCATTTTTGATGAGCGCTGCTAGCTCTATTGTCAGGTCTTTAATCTTTTTAAGCACCAAAGGTTGAAGCTTAGGCACCTCATCCATGACCCGTGCCTTGATGCACTGGATCTGGGCATTTGATGTGACAGTAGTCGCTCCATTCTTCTCGGTAGCCATCATTGGGACGACTTTAAACATAATTTCTTTTTACTGGTACGTAAAATAGAATACTGATACGGATCAATTATGCTCTGATACCATAATACAATTTGAGAATTGATTAAATAATTGTACTATTTGCTTTATTGATAGAAAATTCATATGTACAATGTATCTTACAATGTATATAGAACATGGCTAAAGAGCCGTTGAAATAAGTAAATAAAGAAAGTGCCTAGCTAGGTGCAGTGTACCGTTGCATTGTTGCCTTTTGTGATAAGACAAAATGTAGAAAAAAATATAAAGGAAATAAGAAATGATAAATATCAAATCATCATTGAATATGCTATGTCTCCTGGGTTATAATTTTCAACTGCTCCCTTTATTAGTTTCATTGAGTATTTATCTTTCAAAGGGATTTGAGTATCTATAATCCAAAATCTTGTATATACAATTAGAAGTTCAAAACTAAATCCATTAAATAAAGCTATCAAATTCCAAATGCATCTGAGCAGTTATTAAATTAGATGTACAGATGGGATATGGTATGGACAGCTGGCGCTTGAGCACTATGATGAGAGAGGAATAATAGACTATTCTCTTGAAAAATGACCAGTGCATCTTTATTACTAATATATGAACTTTATTTGTCATTTTCTATATTTTTTTCATGTTAGATCAGCAATATCATAGTATCTCGTTAATGTCTACACACAGAGAGCCAACCTTCAAACTACAAGAGTCAAACACACTATGGGGAATTGGGAATCAATCATATACATAATTTTTATAGAAAATGAGGATCAATTATACAATACTATATGGGTGACTTCTAATCGCAACACTTTGTTGTTTCTAGATTTTCTGAGGCTTCAAGAGCAAAGTTCTGATACCATGTTATTTTTAGTGGAAGCTGTTAACATATTGATCATTTTTTTTTCTTTTTCTTTTTGTTGTTGTTATATCTAACAATCTGTACTAAAGAGTTTTATAGCCTCTTAACTTATTTTTACCGTTGAAATCTAGAGTAGCTCCAACGATAACTTTCTATTTTTCCTAAATTATAATTTTACCATTTTTCTATTTTACAATATCATTTCTCTAACAAATTCTATTCTTCAACACCTTCTTTTTCCCTGGCTACTATCATTTCCTTGAGAGATGTCTGTTCATACAGTTCCTCATATCTATTATAGATCGGTCCTTGGAGCCAATCATCAGTTCAGAACCTGACATGTGTCCCCTGATCTATCTTGAACTGTACCGATATTTGCATAAAATCCTTTTTCCATCTCCCATGGCCTCATTCCGATTTTTTTATTTTTATCCAAAAATTAAATTGATTTTCAAAAATTAACCGAACCGGATGTGAATTTTTAAAACTACCCAATCCGGTTAACCGTTAACCGGACCAAATTTCCGGTTAACGGTTAACCGGACCCTAGGTTCGGTTAACGGTTTAGCGGACCGATGGGTTCGCTAAACGGTTAACCGAACCCTTGGTCCGCTAAACCGTTAACCGAACCAAGGGTATGGGTTCGGTTAACGGTTTAGCGGACCAAGGGTTCGGTTAACCGTTAACCGAACCCGATTTTTTTTTTTTAACTTTTTTTTAAAACAGAAAATTTTAAATTTTTTTATTTTTCTATTGAAAATATACATGAAAATTCGTATCTAGATTTATCAAATTTACACCAAAAAAATTTGTAAATCAAATATGAAATTTAAAATTATAGAAAAATACACATACACATACACATATACATATACATATACATAAATAATATACGGTTACCAATTTTTTTATTTTTTTTACTTTTTTTTAAAACAGAAAATTTTAAATTTTTTTATTTTTCTATTGAAACATGAAAATTTGTATTTAGATTTATCAAATTTACACCAAAAAAATTTGTAAATCAAATATGAAATTTAAAATTATAGAAAAATACACATACACATACACATATACATATACATATACATAAATAATATACGGTTACCAATTTTTTTATTTTTTTTACTTTTTTTTTAAAACAGGAAATTTTAAATTTTTTTATTTTTCTATTGAAAATATACATGAAAATTTGTATTTAGATTTATCTAATTTACACCAAAAAAATTTGTAAATCAAATATGAAATTTAAAATTATAGAAAAATACACATACACATACACATATACATATACATATACATAAATAATATATGATTAACAATTTTTTTAATTTTTTAACTTTTTCTTAAACAGAAAATTTTAAATTTTTTTATTTTTTTGTTGAAAATATACATGAAAATTCGTATTTAGATTTATCAAATTTACACCAAAAAAATTTGTAAATCAAATATGAAATTTAAAATTATAGAAAAATACACATACACATACACATATACATATACATATACATAAATAATATACGATTACCAATTTTTTATTTTTTTACCTTTTTTTAAAACAGAAAATTTTAAATTTTTTTATTTTTCTATTGAAAATATACATAAAAATTCGTATTTAGATTTATCAAATTTACACCAAAAAAATTTGTAAATCAAATATGAAATTTAAAAAAAAGTAAAAAAAATAAAAAAATTGGTAACCGTATATTATTTATGTATATGTATATGTATATGTATATGTGTATGTGTATGTGTATGTGTATTTTTCTATAATTTTAAATTTCATATTTGATTTACAAATTTTTTTGGTGTAAATTTGATAAATCTAAATACGAATTTTAATGTATATTTTCAATAGAAAAATAAAAAAATTTAAAATTTTCTGTTTTAAAAAAAAGTAAAAAAAAAAAAAATTGTTAATCGGATATTATTTATGTATATGTATATGTATATGTGTATGTGTATGTGTATTTTTCTATAATTTTAAATTTCATATTTGATTTACAAATTTTTTTGGTGTAAATTTGATAAATCTAGATACAAATTTTCATGTATATTTTCAATAGAAAAATAAAAAAATTTAAAATTTTCTGTTTTAAGAAAAAGTAAAAAAAATAAAAAAATTGGTAACCGTATATTATTTATGTATATGTATATGTATATGTGTATGTGTATGTGTATTTTTCTATAATTTTAAATTTCATATTTGATTTACAAATTTTTTTGTTGTAAATTTGATAAATCTAAATACGAATTTTCATGTATATTTTCAATAGAAAAATAAAAAAATTTAAAATTTTCTGTTTTAAAAAAAAGTTAAAAAAAAAAAATCGGGTTCGGTTAACCGTTTAGCGAACCCATCGGTCCGCTAAACCGTTAACCGAACCTAGGGTCCGGTTAACCGTTAACCGGAAATTTGGTCCGGTTAACGGTTAACCGGATTGGGTAGTTTTAAAAATTCACATCCGGTTCGGTTAATTTTTGAAAATCAATTTAATTTTTGGATAAAAATAAAAAAATCGGGGCCTCATTGGTTCATTGTTATATGTGTATGGTATGTACGATCTCCATCCATGAAGATCTTTGTATTTCATCCAACTCCATATAAATTTTGTGATCCGTGCCCTATTGATGATCTTATGGGGTCGTTCAGTAACAAAGGATTGCTAAGGAACTAATGTTCGGTTGTCTAAATCCGTGGATAAAAGCTAAGAAAGCAAAAGGAAGAAGTAGAGATGTCTTAAGGTCTGGACAAAAGAAGGCTAAAAGAGATGTTATTGCTCTACGCTAAGGAAGCTAAAGGAAGCGGATTAAGCTAATCGGTGTTTGGCAGAATTAAACAGTTAAGAAAGCTAAAAAAGACGGATTAAGCCTTAACGAGCCCTTGTTGCCGAACGGCCCC
Organism: Carex pumila; assembly: GCA_033356055.1. Classification (NCBI taxonomy): domain Eukaryota; kingdom Viridiplantae; phylum Streptophyta; class Magnoliopsida; order Poales; family Cyperaceae; genus Carex; species Carex pumila. The sequence goes on along the minus strand of JARJHM010001006.1, from coordinate 10,274 downwards.
TATGTTTTTAATCCCCATCCCCCATATTGTTTTTTATTTTGTAACAAGGTTCCATGCCAAGCGGCCTATTGTTACAACTCTAGTCACATTAAATTCTATTAAAAACAATATAGTTCAAAAGAATTTAGAATTTAGTTTCTTCAACTTTCCAAAATATAATAATTCGGTCATAAACTTTTGATTGCATTATTTTTGTTGTCGTACTTTAAAAAACTTTTGGACAACGAATATAAATATTTTTTTTTGTCTAAAATTAGTTTGGTACAAACAAAAATTTTGGAACTTAACATTTTCTTTTTTTCCCGATAATTCAGTAATCAATTTGAATTTTTGTTATTTTACTTCAAGATCAAATTTAGTGCAAACGAAAGCATGGAGAACGAGTTTTTTTTTGTTTGAAAATAAATTGGAAATCTCTAATTCTTTTTTTTTTTAAAATCTTCGTAGAGATTGTGAAGTCGTGAGATGACTCGAACTCTCAACTTTTGAGTAATCACAGTCCTAACTTTTGAGACTTTTTTTCTAGCCAAGTATGCTACCGCCCTTCTCTAAAATCTCTAAATAATTAATATCTAAATTTGTTTGGGTATAGATCCCACAAAATTTATGACCCTAATTAAAACACATAATTAAATTTAATTTATGAAATATTATAGGATCCATAGCAGAAATGCAATAAAAGTGTTGAATATTTATGGACTTGGGGTTAATATAGAGTTAGGCTAATATAACACTAGCGTTATATCAAATTAAATAACACCATATCTTAAACCCTTAGATCTGCTTTAAGATTCGTAATATCCGCTTTTATTATTCAAGCACTTCATTTTGTACGAATCTTAAAGCAAATCTAAGGGTTTAAGATATGGTGTTATTTAGTTTGATATAACACTAGTGTCATATTAGCCTAACTCGTTAATATATATCTTTATCGTAAATAGATATTGTATCTCCTGCTGTGACGTAGCGAAAACCGTAAAAAGAAAAAAAAATTTCGAATTTATAAATGGAATCCGAATTTTTCTGAATTTTCAAATTGATGCCTTGAAATATTGACTCTAATATTAATCTGAATTTCTGAGTCAAGGTATCAAAGATCGAATTGTCATCTAACCGAATTGAATTTTTGCTTGTATAATTATATCCCCTATATATATATATATGCCTATTATATATATTGCCATGATTTTTCCTATTAATTTTGATCAAAGGGTTTATATGCAAAATTTCTTATTATGTAATATATGGAAATTTGAGGGACTAATTTGCAAAATGGGTAAAACTTAATTAAAAACCAAATTCCTTTCTTCATTACCGTATCCATTCGGTGGAGAAAATATTTGAGGGAAAGTTTTGGCCGAGCAAAGAGAAAAGAGAGGAAAAGAGAGAAAAGAGAGAAAAGAGAGAAATCGAGCGTACCGGTTCGATCGAAAGTTCGCGAATTCGAGTTTAGCACTAAGCAAGGCTAACTTGATCACTTCTTCTTCTTCAATTTGGTATATCTCAACTCTAATTGATTTCTTTAGAAAACCTAGATTTGAATTTGTCGAATTTAATCGAGTTTTACTTTTTTTTTTTAAAAAAGTTGAAATTCGTGTTGAATCGATCGAGTTCTATTCGATTAATTGATGAATTTCTGAATTTGATATGAATTGCTTAGGGTTTCATGATTTTTTTTTTCCTAAATTGAGTTAGGATTGTTAAATTTGTGAAATTAGGGGTACCGAATTGCTTATTTGTTAGTTCTAAACCTTTTGATACCGAATTTTCTGAGATCTGATCGTAATTTCTAGATTCCGAGTCGAAACCCTAATTTCGATTGAAATCGAATTTTCATGTTATGCCTTAGTTATAATGTATATCAAATACTGATTGGTATCGAGGGTTAATCGGGTAAATTAGGTTTGGTAATAAACTGTAGTTATCGAAATGATTATCGGTTGAATTGAACAAACGTCGATTAAAAAAACAATCGAAATGGTATCAAATAACCAAAATGAGTACATAGGGTAGTATAGGCTATTAGCATAGTAACCAACATGATTTGGCAAGGTTATGGTATGATATCGACCGATATCGAATCGAATTTTCTTAAGAAAAACCAAGTTCTGAGTTCTGTATCAGTAGTTTGCGGGCCGCAATGGGAATTATTACGAGCCGTAAGAAGGGGCGGGGAAATCAAGACGCTCTCTGGAAATTTTCTGACTGTTATTTTGCGGGCCGCAATAGAATTAAGTGGTTTCCGAAAATTCTGAATTTCTCTCTGTTTGCTTTTCTTGCGGGCCGCAAGGGGACCCTCTTCGGACCGCAAAAACAGTATAAAATCTGAACCTTCTAAATTGAATTTCATTGAATAAAAGGCCTAAAAACGTACCGATCGAAGCGTAGATTAAAGATTATCGAATAAGGATTTAATGTAGTATGTAATTGTATGTAATAACAGGAATAACAGAACAGGCAAGCGAATCCCGAGATACCTCAAGGAGTCAGAATCCGCTGTAAGCGACACGAACGTACAACAGGTGCGGGGGTTCACGGGATATCTCTTGAGGTCTATTTAGGGATTAAATAGTTAACTGTTAATTGCATTTTGAAATCTGATTGCAAGCATCATGAAATTACTGCATAACTGACTGAACTGAATTATTTAAATTATTTGATCTTGCATATTGGTATGGTTATCCTATTGATGGTTCGATTGATTCTGATTGAAATGAAACCACAGAGAATTTGAGGCCTATATATATTTAGTAAATATATAGGTCCACTGTTATATTATATTACTGCAAAATCTAAGTTGCAACTAGATTTTGATTCGGGAACCATATGCGCATTTGGGGAACGACCCCACTGATTCCAAACCGGTTGGAAAGGGGAAACTGTTACTGTGATCGTAGGAATACTGAACTGTGGTTTACTGTTACTGAATACTGAATACTGAATACTGAATACCGAATACTGATTACTGTTTACTGATTACTGATTTCTGTTTACTGATTTCTGATACTGAGATACTGAATACTGTGAATTATGAGTTGATTGATTTGAGAGGGATGTTCCATTGTGAACCAGAATAAGTAGAACTGCTAAGCCAAATCTGATATATATAACCTGACTTGTAACTTATGCATTTAAGCCCAAGAGTTCTGAATAATCCTGAATAAGTTGATTCTCAAATAGTATGCATAGATATCTGATTTGAATGACCTTTCTGTGTTACTGCATTCATGAATTGATTTACTGTAATATCGTATTTAATTCTGAACGTGGATATCTGACTTATCCAGTAGCCCTGTACAAATTCCGCACTGGGTTAAACCGCGAAAAGGTTTACTCACCCCCCTTTTTCCCTTATGAATTTTCAGGACCGAAGAAGTAGGCTATCGGGACCGAGCGGTGAGTACTGAGGAGTATAGGTATATATGCCACTGTCTGAGATCATTCGTAATAGTGATAATACTTGATCATATTTGTTGTATATATCCGTATAACCAGACCTGTGTAAATATTATTTTGGTATGAACTACGTGTATGTACTTTATGTTTTATCCTTGTGTGTTTCTATGGTTTTAAACTTGTTATTTTCTATGTCTGTGTTAATGTCTAATTTATCTGAGTGAACTGAATTTGGGGATTGATTTTAATGGGTTATGGGACTGATTGGCCGGCGTGGGAGGCCTTATATCCCACGACACCCTTATATACTGATTTATCGAATTGGGGTTAAATGAATTTGATTCTACTCGAAAAGAGTTATGTATATATGTGTTTGTATGTTTTCTTGAATTCACATTTAAAAACAAATTTTTAAAATGGTTCATGTGTAAGCTAACTAGGTTTAAGTATGGTTTTGGGATGAAAACACCATTCATCTCATCGTCCTTGCCTAGTGAATATATAATACCTATATATTCACGGCATAACTGTCGCATCCCTGATCCCGGGGTGTGACAGTTATTGGGTGGTATCAGAGCCTTGTTTAAAAACCTAACCAGACACAATAGGATAAGCGACTGGGGTAAACTTAGAGTTAAAGGGTAACGATAAACTGCATGAATTGAATTGAAAACTGAATTCATTGATCATTGAATAGAGCAATGGAAAGGGATCTTGCGGATATGCTGATTACGGCTTACGAAAGGGGTCGTACAGCAGAAAGAGAGGTTCGAGGACCAACTCTTGGTACTGTAACAGTTGGAGAAGAGTTCCGACAGCTCTATGAGTCATTTATGAGGCTGACACCCCCTCGGTTTGACGGGTCGGGGGGATACTCTGCGGCTGAAGAGTGGATATCAAGTTTAAAAGCAAAGTTCATATTGTGCCGAGTACCAGAGGAGCATAAAGTGGAGTTAGCGGTACAGCTACTGGAGAAATCGGGAAGACATTGGTGGGAAGGAGCGAGGATTGAGCATGTAGGAGAAGAGCAAGGTGTTACGTGGGAGGTGTTCGAGCGAAAGTTTGGGGAACAGTTTCTGAGCAGCTTGCACAAGGAGGCCCTGAGGAGCCAGTTTCTGAACCTCAGGCAGAATGAAAGGTCCGTGGAAGATTACAACCGGAGGTTCTTTGATCTGTCGAGATACGCTCCGGATGTCAAGGGAGATGTTGTGAGGTATAGAAGGCAATATCTGGACGGGTTAGACCCGAGCATCGCATTAGCTATACATCATGCCCCAGCTGCTGGAGTGCCTGACTTAATGAAATGCGCTGAAGAAACGGAGATGTATTTGAAGAGGAGTAGGCAGCAGAGCCAGTCCAGGAATGTTCGACCTAAGTTGGATTCGCGTAGGCAAGCCAGTGGATCGGGGGTTAGACCACCAGCTCCTCGATACCCTACTGGAGGACAGATAGTGCCTGGGTTTACTCCTGGAGCTACTGGGCCCTGGTGCCGTACTTGTAGGATGCCACACACTGAGACCGAGTGTCGTCGCATCAACCAGACCTGTCTTCGTTGTGGCAGCAGGGATCATTGGATTAAAGATTGCCCTAGTACCAATATGGGATCAGCTGGGAGTAGCAGTAGTGGTACCAGTTATAGAGGACCAGCGGGACGAGGACGCGGAGGCGTACCTGTGATACGAGGTAGAGGCGGGGCACCACAGCTGAGGGGAGGCCGTGCTGGGGGTCGTGTGAGTGTTCATGCAGTGGACGTGATTGAGCTTCCGGAGGAGAGCACTGAGATAGTACCGGTTCCTACTCAGACTGACTTGTTGGCAGGTATAATCTCTATCTCGGGCCATCTTGCTTATGTGTTGGTTGATACGGGATGTAGCCAGTCGATAGTTGCTAGTTCATTGGTGGATAGATGTGGGTGGGCTACCGAGTCGAGTGGGCGAGTATTGGACGTAAATACCCCTCTCGGTTCAACTACCAAAATAGCACGAACTTGCCGAGACCTGAAGGTACGAGTAGATGGAAGGGATTTCAGTTCAGACATGTTAGTTATGGACATATCAGATTATGATGCACTATTGGGATTTGACTGGTTAGTTAAGCATGTAGCTACAATAGACTGTTTGCACCGTACCGTTCGGTTTGAATTGTCAGGAGGGGCATGTACTTTTAACTGTAGAGGAGTTAAAGAGATGGTACCTTATATCTCTGCAATCGAGACAAGGCATTTGATTGATTCCGGATGCCAAGCATACCTAGTCACGGTTATGAATTCTGAAGTTAAAGTTCCGGAGATAGCTAACATTCCAGTTGTTGCAGAGTTTGCAGATGTTTTTCCTGATGAGATTTCAGGTTTACCACCGGAACGAGAGGTTGACTTCAATATTAATTTGATACCGGGCACAATTCCTATATCGAAGGCTCCATACAGGATGGCACCAGCCGAACTGAAAGAACTGAAGGTGCAACTGGAAGAGATGCTGGAAAAGGGATTTATCCGACCGAGCACATCACCTTGGGGCGCACCGGTATTGTTTGTAAGAAAGAAGGATGGCACATTGCGACTGTGTATAGACTATCGTGACCTGAATAAGGTGACTGTGAAGAACAAGTACCCACTACCGAGGATTGATGACCTGTTCGACCAATTGCAAGGATCCTCAGTTTATTCCAAGATTGATTTGAGAACCGGGTACCATCAGCTTCGAATCAGCTCAAGTGATGTAGAGAAGACCGCATTCCGTACACGGTACGGGCATTATGAATATCGAGTTATGCCATTCGGATTGACCAATGCACCGGCAGCCTTTATGGATTTGATGCAGCGGGTATTTCGAGACTTGCTGGATACAAGCGTGGTAGTCTTTATTGATGACATCCTGATTTATTCCCGATCGCTTGAGGAACATGAAGCACATCTGAGAGTTGTATTACAGAGATTGAGAGATCACAAACTATACGCAAAGTTGTCGAAATGTGAGTTTTGGATGAACAAGGTGGCTTTCTTGGGGCATATAGTATCGGGCGAAGGATTAGCGGTGGATCCTGAGAAGATTCGAGCTGTTACAGAATGGAAAAGGCCAACTACGGTTACAGAGATTCGTAGCTTTCTCGGCTTGGCCGGGTATTACCGAAGATTTGTAAAAGGCTTCTCGCAACTGGCTCGACCACTTACGGAATTATTGCATAAAGGAGTTAAGTTCGTTTGGGGCGAAAAGCAAGAAAGGAGTTTCGAAGAATTAAAGAGTCGGTTAGTTTCAGCACCGATTCTGACCATGCCGGTAACTGGAAGGGATTACACTGTGTTTACTGATGCTTCTCGCACTGGATTAGGTTGTGTGTTGATGCAAGGAGACCAAGTAATAGCATATGCGTCGCGGCAGTTGAGACCACATGAGCAAAATTATCCGACGCATGATCTGGAGCTAGCAGCCGTTATCTTTGCATTGAAGATATGGAGGCATTATCTGTATGGAGTTAGATGTCAGGTTTTCACTGATCATAAGAGTTTGAAATATGTATTCTCGCAAAAGGAACTGAATTTGAGGCAGCGGAGGTGGTTGGAGCTTATGAAGGATTATGATCTTGATATCCAGTACCACGCGGGTAAAGCAAATGTGGTAGCTGATGCATTGAGCAGAAAAAGTCAAGTAAACTTGGCAACCGTGATAGCAAGCGAGGCAAGATTGATCGAGGAGATGAGGTTGATGAGTTTGTATGTTGGAGCGTCTCAAGAGTTGGTGAAAACCGTAGCAACTCGCTTGACTGAGTTAGAAGCGGGTCCGAGTGTGTCAAAAGAAATGATGGTTATATCTGCAGCTATTGAAGTGAGACCGGATTTGCATGAGCAAATCCGAGAAGCGCAGCAAGGAGATCAGAAATGTCAGAAATTTCGAGAGTATGCAATAGCTGATCGAGACACGCCATTCAAGCTTGATGACGAGGGAATGTTGAGATTTGGCAACCGTATATGCGTTCCGGATGATTCGAACTTGAGGACCTTGATATTATCAGAGGCACACGATTCTGGATACACGATTCATCCTGGAGAAGTAAAGATGTATCAGAATCTGAAGAGATATTTCTGGTGGCCTAATATGAAGCAGGAAGTAACGAAGTATGTGGAGAAATGTCAGGTTTGTCAGCAAGTCAAGGCTGATAGACGAAAATCAGCTGGGTTACTTCAGCCGTTGGACAAGAAGCGAGGGAAATTTGAGGTTATAGCAATGGACTTCGTGTCTGGTTTTCCGAGGACCACTGGCAGATACGATACCATATGGGTGATCGTGGATACGTTGACTAAGGTGGCACGTTTCGTTCCGCTTGGACCTGATACCGCTGGACGGACATTAGCGAGCATATTCCTGAAATCATTTGTTAAATATCATGGATGTCCGAGGGAAATCATTTCTGATCGAGATACCCGATTCACCTCACATTTTTGGAAGAGTTTTCAAGAAAATATGGGTACCAAGTTGAGATTCAGCACCGCGCACCATCCGCAGACTGACGGACAATCAGAAAGGACGATTCAAACTTTGGAAGATATGCTGCGAGCTTGTGCTTTGAGTTTTCCGGGGTCATGGATCGATCATTTGCATTTAGCGGAGTTTGCTTACAATAATAGTTTTCATGCAAGTATCGGAATGCCACCGTATGAAGCATTGACTGGTGAGACGTGTAGAACACCTTTGTGGTGGGGTCCGACGGGTATTCATCCGTCCACTGGACCAGAAATGATACAAGAAGCAGCGGAGAAAACTCAAGTTATACTGAGCCGACTAAAATCAGCTCAAGATCGACAAAGGAAATATGCAGACGTGCACCGAAGACCGCTGGAGTTTCAAGAAGGGGATCATGTGTGGCTCCGTGTATCTCCGACTAGAGGAGTGCACAGATTTGGAGTCTCGGGTAAACTGAGTCCACGGTACATTGGTCCGTTTCAGATATTGAACCGAATTGGACTCGTGGCTTATGAATTAGCATTGCCACCGGCATTGGACCGGGTTCATCCGGTATTCCATGTTTCGCAGCTTCGCAAGTATATACGAGATCCGACCCACTGTATTGATCATTCCAACCTATTCCTTGACGAAAACCTGACTTATACCGAAGAACCGATGCGGATATTGGACCGAAAGGAGCAAAGGTTGAGGAATCGAATCACTGATCTCGTGTTAGTGCAGTGGGGTAGACATTCAGAGAAGGAAGCGACTTGGGAACTCGAGACGAAAATTCGGGAGCAATACCCTGAATTATTCGACGATTCAGGTACATAGTTAAGTTCAGAGGACTGAACTTCATTTTAAGGAGGGGAGAAATGTGACGTAGCGAAAACCGTAAAAAGAAAAAAAAATTTCGAATTTATAAATGGAATCCGAATTTTTCTGAATTTTCAAATTGATGCCTTGAAATATTGACTCTAATATTAATCTGAATTTCTGAGTCAAGGTATCAAAGATCGAATTTCTGATCTGATCGAATTGTCATCTAACCGAATTGAATTTTTGCTTGTATAATTATATCCCCTATATATATATATATGCCTATTATATATATTGCCATGATTTTTCCTATTAATTTTGATCAAAGGGTTTATATGCAAAATTTCTTATTATGTAATATATGGAAATTTGAGGGACTAATTTGCAAAATGGGTAAAACTTAATTAAAAACCAAATTCCTTTCTTCATTACCGTATCCATTCGGTGGAGAAAATATTTGAGGGAAAGTTTTGGCCGAGCAAAGAGAAAAGAGAGGAAAAGAGAGAAAAGAGAGAAAAGAGAGAAATCGAGCGTACCGGTTCGATCGAAAGTTCGCGAATTCGAGTTTAGCACTAAGCAAGGCTAACTTGATCACTTCTTCTTCTTCAATTTGGTATATCTCAACTCTAATTGATTTCTTTAGAAAACCTAGATTTGAATTTGTCGAATTTAATCGAGTTTTATTTTTTTTTTTTAAAAAAGTTGAAATTCGTGTTGAATCGATCGAGTTCTATTCGATTAATTGATGAATTTCTGAATTTGATATGAATTGCTTAGGGTTTCATGATTTTTTTTTTTCCTAAATTGAGTTAGGATTGTTAAATTTGTGAAATTAGGGGTACCGAATTGCTTATTTGTTAGTTCTAAACCTTTTGATACCGAATTTTCTGAGATCTGATCGTAATTTCTAGATTCCGAGTCGAAACCCTAATTTCGATTGAAATCGAATTTTCATGTTATGCCTTAGTTATAATGTATATCAAATACTGATTGGTATCGAGGGTTAATCGGGTAAATTAGGTTTGGTAATAAACTGTAGTTATCGAAATGATTATCGGTTGAATTGAACAAACGTCGATTAAAAAAACAATCGAAATGGTATCAAATAACCAAAATGAGTACATAGGGTAGTATAGGCTATTAGCATAGTAACCAACATGATTTGGCAAGGTTATGGTATGATATCGACCGATATCGAATCGAATTTTCTTAAGAAAAACCAAGTTCTGAGTTCTGTATCAGTAGTTTGCGGGCCGCAATGGGAATTATTACGAGCCGTAAGAAGGGGCGGGGAAATCAAGACTCTCTCTGGAAATTTTCTGACTGTTATTTTGCGGGCCGCAATAAATTAAGTGGTTTCCGAAAATTCTGAATTTCTCTCTGTTTGCTTTTCTTGCGGGCCGCAAGGGGACCCTCTTCGGACCGCAAAAACAGTATAAAATCTGAACCTTCTAAATTGAATTTCATTGAATAAAAGGCCTAAAAACGTACCGATCGAAGCGTAGATTAAAGATTATCGAATAAGGATTTAATGTAGTATGTAATTGTATGTAATAACAGGAATAACAGAACAGGCAAGCGAATCCCGAGATACCTCAAGGAGTCAGAATCCGCTGTAAA